>JAVLUZ010000627.1:0-73555 GCA_036768485.1 Mermis nigrescens | reverse complement strand
TTTCGGTGTTTCTGAATGAGCTTCATGCATCGGCATCGAAAAATTGCAGGAAAACGAAAAAATTTCAGAAAAATTAATTTCTGGGTTGGGGGTTTGGCTGGCGGATTCTGATGTGATTGCGATGTAAGTTGGGGTTTGCTGACTTCAAATGGGAATTTTTCATTGAAGCAACTTCAATAAAAATGCACAATTTAAAATCATAGTCTATTTTGAGACACTTTTTTGAGTGCCAAAAAGCATGCTTTGTTAATCATATAAATAACTCTTTTAATTGGGTTAACCGTTGTTTTAGAAATAGGGTTAGAGTTAACTCTAACCCTATTAACTTTTTATGAAATAGGGTGAACCCTAACCCTAACTCTATTGTAATTTACTAACTCTGACAACGCTAGTGTGGAACAAAGGCGCTTGCTTCTTCTATGTTGACGCGGTCGCGAATTGACCAACACATTGAGTGTTTGCCTGCTGACAGGAAGGTGCTCATGAAAGTCCGAGCCAAATTTTGCGAAAATAGACGTTTCGTCGTCGCATGACTTTTGCACTGAATTGACTCTCAGTCGACAAAAATGTGATTTAGCATATCTGGAAAGCTTGCGAAACGGGTTACAAGATGGTAGGTTGATTTAACATACAATTCTCATTTAAGCAGTAGTTCGCTAAAAGCAAAAATTTTCTAACAAAAATTGGATTTAACGGAAATTTTACTAAGCCTTATTATATCTCATAATAATAACCCTCCGTTTACCATCGTAGTTTTCCAGCCGAAGTGCACCATCATAGCAAAAACTCTTAGGGCCGAATTCTGAACGGCGGGTAAATTTTACCCGGGGCTTTTAAAAACCCCGGGTTGGAGTTACCCGAGATAAAATCTCGGGTAAAGGTAAAATTTCTCCAGAATTCCGAAACCCGGTTAAAAGCCGAGTAAGTTAACCCGGGGTATATTCTCGGGTAATCAAAAAACCCAGGGTTTTGTGGTTGTAAATCGCAACAAATGAACGCTTTTATTGTTAGTATGCCATTCTTCCATAATTTTTTCACAATTTAAAAAGCGTATGAAGCAGCATAATTTATGTATCGCTCAAAAACTGTTCGGTAATTCTGAACGAAATTTTCACAAAAGTCAAACATCGAGGGACTTTTTTGGCCACCCTGTGGTTTTATAAAACAGCCAAAAAACTGCATTTTTAGGTCTATTTTTAGAAGAAATGGAAAGCTTTATGCAAATTAAAATTTTACGCGGATCCCCCTCCCCCAATCCGCCGACATCTGTGTTGGAAGTATGTTTTTAGATTGCTAATGTGCATGCAAAATAAAGTAAGAGCATTTTGGCATCATCTTTTCAGAGCTTGGTGAAATTAACAGCCAGTCATTACCGGAAGAAAGTAACTTAGATTTAGACGAGCAAGTTGTTATGACGCCCCCACCCCAATGAAAACGTATACTTTCAAAATTATTAATCTGCATTTAATGAACTTCCTGCAAAAATTTTCCGTAGTTCTCTGCCTAAGCTAGTTCAGGGTACAACAGCAATCCGCGACGAAATTTTTGATCTTAAGAAAGCACACTTGATTGAAGAACATTCTTTAAGTTGAAAATTCTAAGTGAAGAACACGAGCTCAACATGAAATCTCTGGAAGCTGAGATAAATGCATCCAACCTTAAAGCTCAATATTATCAAGGCCTTATTTGCTCATGAAATCAACAGAGCAGCAAATAAGAACCCCGCCAAACTCGAGAGTCTGATGAAGATAACCAAGGATGTCAAACGTCCTATTCTGACCCGCAACAATTTACTACTACGGCTGGATGCCCTGCTTATGGACCTCAAATATATACTCTTCGTATCCTTACCAACAGTTTTATCATCGATTGTGGCTTAAAAAATATCAAGTATTTTTTACACAAATTAAAGTTATGTAACTTTATCTTCTACGGAAAGACTACATTTTGTTGTCCCAGTATTACTCGTTTCGCTTATAATATTTATTAATTGACGAACCGTCAATTTATCGAATCGATACCGTAATTTAAATGCTCTTTCGTCTTAAAATTCAACCGGGTTCATTCGATTTTGTAAATGGCGAATCACTTGCTGTTGATTTCCATTAAAATCATCAAATATTTGTAACTACGACAGCTACACGCTACGTACTGTATACGAACACTTCGCCATTAGTTCGTCAAGGCCAGCAAACGACATCGTTTTACTGTACCGGATTTACATAACTTTTCGAGCAGCCGTCCTTGCGATGTGTGAGTTCGAGGTTATGCCTTCAGTTCTCAATTAACCCTTATTTTTCAACTTAAAATTCTATTAGGTACTTGTCCAGTAAACCAGAGTTACATTTGCTAACATCAGTAATTTACTAATGTAAGAGTTATTGAACATTCGATTTCATTGCTTTATTATAATCATCCTAGTAAAACGTGTGTGTTGTATTATTACACGTTAAACGCGTGTATTGTATTATTTCACGTCCCTGTTCCATATTAATATTCGAATAACCAATAATATCGTTTATTTTATTTTATGTGCGCATCAACTGACGCCAAGTGATACATGTAAATTTGGTATTAATGTTAAACGAATTAATGTTCATGTCAGTCGGTCGAAGAATTATTATTCAGTCGTATTATTAATCGAGAAATTATTGGTCGGTACTATAGTCGGAGTTCGGTCTCGTTTGCGTTGGTGTATCTTCCTTTTGTGGTATTAGTATTATGTCCCGGCTTACAGCCGTGGTTATTTATTTCGTCGATTAAAAACTAGAAAATCACCACCCAGGGATATTATATATCGAGGGTTGGTGGGAAAACTTCGACGACGATTAGTTGGGACTGGATTCAACGACAATTAAATTAAATTTTATTTTTGAGTTACGTCACTCAATGATAAAGGGTAATTAAATTATGGTTTTATCTTTCATGGAAATTCTATTATCTTTCCTCAACCCAAAAATAGCTAAAAGATTATCTAATATTTTATGATGACTGTCCAGATGAGAGCTCGCTGTTGTCGTATTTGAAGTTTAGAGTGCTACACTAATTAGGAACCAAGAAACATTTCAAGCCAGCCTTACCTTAGAAAATAAGTTAAAACATCAAATTGAGTGGGTTGAGATAGGCCAACTGACCTTGTGAGCATTCCGGGATTTAGGTAGGTACGAGTCTTAGGATTTAGGGCGTAGTTGCTGAAACTCCCGACGAGAAGCGGTCACCAAAATTAGGACCGAGGGAGTTGAAGCCGTAGGTCTACAAGGGTCAACTGGTTCGGAATCGCCCTGCGATTCTGCGAACCTGACCAGCGCTGAGAGCAGTTTAGGTGCCTAAGTAAGTCCCGAAGGTAAAAACATCCGTTTCTGTGTCGAGTCTATAGACACGGAGCGGCACTGTATTTATGTATGTCTTCTAATTCAATTATTTCGTACAAATCCATTACTCGAAAAAAATAACGATTGCACTTCTAGGGTGCTAGTGCTAAAGTATGACTTACCCGAGATTTTACCCTGCTCCAGAGCAGGGTTAAAAATCTCGATTAAGAAATCTGCCTTTTTAACCCGGGGTTTTATTTACTCGCCATTCGAAATCATAGGAAAATGTTACTCGAGATTTTAGTTAACTCGCCGTGCAGAATTCGGCCCTTAGTCCATGTTAAGCTACATCATTACTCTCATTTAGTGCAATTATTATCTTCTACCTAAATACGTACGTAATTTGCTGAGAAAATTATTTTTGAAAGAGGTACAACTAAAAAACTATTACGAGGCCTAAGAATAGGCGCCTGGTGGATATATAAGCAAAAACAAGAAAAAATAAATTTATGTTGCCTTTGACACAATCAGGGGTTGCATTTGAAAAGCTGGAAATGAATAAACCAATACATTTTTTATTAGAACCTCATTATCCCATTTCGAGTTTTTGTGATATCACTGTAAATAGGCCAAAAAATGCTTATTTATTAAACTGTAACTTCTGAACAAGCTAAACCATTAAAAACGATGTAACTGAAGCCAAAACGAGTCTGGACAAAATTTTGGGCACATGGAAAAGATAAAACAGAAAAAATGTCAATAAAGTGATTAACTATGCCTCCGGGGGCACGGTAAACGAAGGTTTAAAAAACCAACTTTTTTAAGAGAATTTTCAGGAAAACGGTGAATTCTTGGGCTTAAGGAAACTACTGGGAGTGAAAATCATACCCGAGTGTGGGGTATGCAATACTGTTGTAAAAGATATCTTTATCTTTTTAGCGAGATAAAGATAAAGATATCTTTATCTATATCTTGACGATTTTTTATCTTTATCTTTTGGAAAAATCACAGGCTATCTTTATCGTTTTGATAGGAATTTATCTTGCAAAAAAGATAAAGTATGTACATAAGTTAGCATGTAATCCAAAATGCAGGTTTGACGTGAAATACATTTAGACGCATTCAAGTTGTATTGTGATACAAGAAAAGAAAACGATTACCATATGGCATGCGGCGCAAAGTAATGCCGGTATATCCACTTTAGGCTCAAAGATAGTGGATACGCGTCAAAAATATCATTTTTTGGTGTTTCTGACGATGCGCTAATTTTCGTAGAGCGTAACGAAATGAAAAAATCTCGAAAAATATCCTAAAAATTCGAATAAATTAAAGAATATATAGATCATATAATTTATAAATACATAAATATATAAAAATTATGTTAATATATAAATATATAAAAATTATGTTAATATATAAATATATAAAAAATATATAAATAAATAAACAATATATAAATAAATTCATCTACATATATATGTATACATATAATATCTCTAAATTTTCAAAACGAAAATAAAATGTAATGGAACCATACAAGGGAAGCAAAGCGACCCAATTCTGACCGGTCTAGACGGGATGGAGCATTAGCATTCAGAGTCATAAATTTTTGAACCTTCGTTTTTGACAAAAACTTGCGTTTTTTAGTCTATTTCTTGGTGCGTTGTGGCCATTTTTGACCAAAAGTTGAAGGTCACTTATCCCAACGTAATCTGCGCAGGGTATTTTGTATTCTTGGGGGATCTAAACCCTCAGCACCCACATGCCCTTGTGTGGATGTAAACAATAGACAGGATGTGCAAAATATGTCGTATGTTCCTCAATAAATTCATAAACATCATAATAGATGCGAAGGATTAAACAAAATCTGAGCGCATGTCAAGCGCTTAGAATGCTGAGGATACCGACTCTCACTTGAAATATGAGCGGAAGTCAATAAAAGAACATAGCACTATAATAAAATAAAAATGTGCTGCTAACCAGTAAGAGCTCTGAAGGTTTCTATCAAACATGGGCAGCGCCTTAATTCTAGGGATCAAAAAACTTCAAAAATGAAAAAGTTCTAGCAATTCAATTGATGGTAGAGAAAAACACCATTACGGCCTATTATCGAAGAGCTCTATCGATTGTCATTAACGCAAAAGGAATTCTTTTGCAAATTTAGTTCTGTGCGGAATTCCTTCAAAATCTGGAGGTCTTTTGAATTATCGGGGTCCAAAACCTTTCACGCCCATGTGTCCAACATAAGGCACTGTTCACATACCGTTGCCTTTGTCATCGACAAAAGCGCATCTTGTCCAATGTGCGTCACATCAGCTGCGCTTTTCATTATGGTTCTCAGTCGACTCATTGGTAAAACGGTTAACTGAGTCTGACCGTCGTTCTCCATCATTGTACACGAAGAAGAAGAATGATCACCATTTCTTTCCATGAAAGATGCGTCTAAAATTTTGTTGTTATAATTAGCAAACAAAGTAATATGATGAAATAATTTATCTTATATTTAAAATAGATTTAACATAATTTAATTATATGCATAAATGAATGAATACCTAAATAAAAATTATTCACTATTAGCTTTTATATTCTTTCAGCCTCATTTCTTTATATTCCAACTTTTTTCGAATGCAAAATAGCAATGCACCAAAGTATTTACTCAAAAATACACAGTTCTTTAATATGCTTGAAAGCAGTCCCTAATATCTTGTCATTATGTGCCACCAAATAATTTTCTTTTGTCAAAAATAACACTTAAAAATCTGCATAAAAAGCGCATCTTTGTACTTCGGTTCGGTAAATTATATATCTCGAACGGTGTTCATTATGGAAAGCTGGAAATTTTCAGTATCGCCAAACCTGGGCAAAGCCCCATATCCATAAATAGGTGAGCAGTAGCCAAATACTGGGGGTCCGATCAATTAAGAAGAGTAATTTTATCTTCTTTCCACAAAGTTCTTCTGTTTTTTCATGCCTGGCCCCGAACTGGTACCGGGACATACATGCACATAGGGAACGGGGTAAGGGGTTTTACCCCTATAGGATCAGGCAGAAAGGTATTGTCAGGCGATTTTGAACGTACGGAATATTTTCTGCATCCAGTTTCGTCGAGAAAAAGAGTAATAATGTCAAAAAATTTGTGGAAAGATTGATAAGTTTATAAGCTTTTTGTTTACTACAAAAAGCGCCTAAAAGTGTGCCAAAATAGTTTTTTAAAAAAATCGAAATTACTCGTTAAATTGATCAATTTATTAATTTTTAAGTGATAAAGGGGACATAAAGCAGTCAAGATGGGCAAAACATGCTAAAAGAATGCAGTCTTAACCCATAAAAACACTTTATAGGACTATTTTGACCATTTTCGTCATGTGGCTAACAAAAAAAGCGTGAACATGAACACTAAATTTATAGGTCTGCATTTCCGGGATTTTGCCGAGGGGGGGTAAAATTCCTAGTCTGAAGAATTTCATATAAATAAATTTTAATCTAACAGAACGCAAAAGTGGCCTATTTACCTAAGCCTTTAGTGATGCTGTCGTCTTTCGACTCTTTCTTAAATGTGTCATTTTTCCTTTTCCTCTTATTAGAGCTAGCTTGATCATTTGAGTCGCATTTGCTGCTTTGTTTAGTCAAAGATGTAGACGGTAAAGGGCTAAAGCGTTCGGACTGCTCGACTGATTTGGGCAGCAAAGCTGAAGTTGACGCGGTCGATGATCCAGAAGCACGACCGTCCAGTTCAGCATTGAGCAATGCCAGGTAACGGCTAATCGTCCAGCGAGGAACACCAAAAACCTGCGCTGCTCGACGAATGGACAACTCGCCGCGCTTGACAGCTACAACTGCCGAATGCAACTGCTGTTTATCGTATTCAGAATTAGAAGCATCCTTATTCGGTGATGACTTTTTACTTGAATTTGATGGCGAGGGCATGAATGAATGGTGATAATTATCAGCCAACAAACCTTAACTCAATTTTGTATTGATAAAAACTCAGTTGTTTATAATCTATTTTGTTACTCATGTGCACACGGTTGAAATTCCTTAAAATAAATTTATTCAATTGTTTATTGACTATACGCTGCTGAACGATCACTTTTCAATCGTCAAAAAGCTAACTAAAATTACATAATACAGTGCAATATGACATACCCTTGTGATGCTAATTATCTCAGCTCTTTAAGCGTATAACTTCCATGCTTCTAAAATTCACGTTGGCCACAAAAAATGAGTTTAACTGAATATACATCGTGGTACCGTCTGTACAAACTGTAAATTGCAAAAGATGAATAACGAAAACATATATATTTATTACTTGTTTTATGGTTCAAAACTTATTCTAAATGTGCAATTATAATTAAAATTCATCTAAGAATGGCTATGATTTTCGTGCGTCATTGGATTATCTTGAAACTGAATATCAACAGGTTTTGGACTGAAAAACTTGAGAATGTCTTCAACGCTCAATGACGGCATCTACTAGTCATTTGAAGGGGTTTCATTTTAACCCTCGGCGCCTTGGAACTTTTTAGCTTTACCCTCAGCGCCGGAGGCTGAGGCTACAAAAAACGCCGAGTCTTGCCGAGGCCGAGGCCTTGGTCCGATCACTGTTATCAAGACTTTTTGTTATATAATCAAGATAATATAACATCTGGGATTCACATGAGTTTTTGGTAAGAAGCCAAACTGGAATTCTGATAAAAGATTATTATGAAAAACAAACTCCATTACCTTATACTTGATTATTCTTCCTAGTATGCGACAGGAAACACAAGTAAGTGAAACAGGTCCAGTCTATAATTAGAAGGTAAAGCAGGATCGTTTTTTGTATATTGGTATCACATGAGTGTATTTCCAGACAGTGGGTAACTCACAAGTCAAAACTGATATTAAAAATATCTTTTTTAAAGGGTTTAGTAACGAATAAGCAAGCTTTTTGAACAAGATAGGAGGCAAATTATCAGGTCCGGCATAAAGCGAACATTTTAGAAGTTTGATTGACTTTAAGACTGATTTATCATTGATATTAGCATCTATTAATTTTATCTTATTATGCATACCAATATCAAAATTAACTGGAAAAAGACTATTATCAACAGTAAAAAGAGAACTAAAGTAATCATGAAATAATTCAGCCTTTATACGACAATCAAGCTGACGCACATTACCATTATCTTTGAAAGGCAATACTGAATAATTTTAACAATTTTCTTATAATATATACATAAAAATGCTTTAGATAGCCACTCCTAATTGATTTAATTTCACTGAGTTCAGTTTCATGATGAACAGCTTTAGTATATTTACGAGATGCCTCATAGTAACTTCTCGTACTCTCTAATGTGCTATATTTTTCATATTTATGCCATGTAAAAAGCTTATTTTTACCCAATTTCCGTATTTCTTTGGACCTTTTTTCACCAAAAGCCTTTTTAAAAGCAATAAAACATTCAATACCATAGTGAATTATAGACAAAAATATTTTATAAATATCATTATTACGATAATTTTTGATGGACGCGGACGCGTAAAGGCAAACGAAAAATGCGCTCTAACTACGGCCCTTAAGAAAATTGGTAAACTCAAGTTGTTCCAATCTTATCATAACCACTTTCGAGTTAGGAGCTTGTATAACTTGCTCAGGCAAAGAATTCCACAAAGAAAGCGCACGATTACAAAAATCGTATTTTCCAATATTCAAATTCGATTTGTTAATTATTAGTTTACGAGGGTTTATATACTGCACGATTTGACAGCATATTGAAGGTAAAAAATTCTTCAAACGGCAAAGTCCGAAAATTGACGATGGAATAGACCATGCTTAAATCAAAGTGAAGCCGCCGGAGTTCTAAGCATTCAAGACACAATTCTTTCAATCTAAAATCATAAGATAACGTTTTATCACTAAATAACCGTTTGGTGAACCTTCGTTGTACATTTTCGACTAAATTAATGTCCTTAATGAGATAGGGGTTCCAAACTACTGTACTATATTCATGAATAGGTCTGACATAATTTTGAAAGCCTTGATCAGCATGGCTTTATTTCTCGAAATAAAAAGTCCGAAAAATCAAGTTCGAGATTCTCATCGATTTTTTTACTATATATTCACAACGCACTCTGGAATTCAAATTTTTTGATATCAAAACACCAATATCCTTCATCTCAGTCACATGTTGTGGTATCTGGAAATCATCAATTTTGTAACAAAACGTCGGGTTCGACCTTCCCATCTGTAAAACAAATTATTTACTCAATGAGATCTCCAGCTGCCAGTTATCAGCCCAACCTTTGATGTACATCAAATCATTTTATAAATCAGTAAAGTTCAAGGTAAGGTTTGAAATCTTAGCATCATCAGCAAAAAGGAAGATAGAACTGTTAGTTTGGCGGTCACACAAATCATTTATGTAAAGCAAAAACATTGCAGGGCCTAAAACACTGCCTTGGGGGACCCCACTCAACACCGGAAGTGAATCAGAAAAGGAATCTCCCACTTTAACTTTTTGCGATCTCCCGCTCAACAAAAACTATCAACCAGATCAAGCAAAAACCATCAATACCATATGCGCCCAGCTTCAATAGAAATTTCTTATGTGATACTGTATCAAAAGCTTTACAAAAATCTAAGTAAATTACATCAATCGGCAATTTTTCATCAAGGTTTTTCGACCATTCATTTTTACACTTTAAGAGCTGTGAAGCCATACGTGGGTAGCAAGAAAATTCTGAGTGCAAGATTTTTTGAAGGTCAAAAAATGGCCTTAAAAATGGTGGTATGGCGAAAAAACACCATTTTTCGACGTTTCTCATCGAGCACTATCCATTGGCATCAAAAAATTGCGAAAAAAACAAACAAAATTTTCAAAAATTGAATTCTGGGGAAGGGGATATTTTGATTTCTAGGGGGGGGGTATTTTAGGTTCTCAGGGGTGCATACCCCCAAACCCCCCCCGCGCCCAGGTGTGTGTGAAGCACATGATCTGTTTTTCTTGAATCCAAACTGGCAATTACTAAGTAAACTAAACTTATTGAGATGGGTCATTATGTTTTCATTCACTATTGACTCCATAATTTTGCACTTCTTCCGAAGCAACTTTATTGCGAAATGAAGCAAAACTATTATAATTGCCTGAAAAATAATCATGAATTGGAGCTTCTACTTTCTGACTTAAGCCGAGCATTAAATGCAAATCAATTTTATGATTACATGAATCAGTGAAAGTGCTGCAATCGGCGCGGCGCGCCGGGAACATCAATAAAAAACATTAAAAATGAATCAATCCGGCGAATTGTGGAATTTTTCCTTTCTAGAACGCATGTTTGCATTACAAAAATTCTCAAATTTTTTATAATGTGAGCCAAGCCCAAATTCTTTTCCATATCTCGAAATTTTGGTTCACAAAAACCCCTTAATGTGGGAAAAAGCGGTGGTTACAAGCTCACGTTACTAGTTGTTCGTTCCAATGCTCACCTCAACGACTTTGCACAGCTTTATTTACAAGTTTGGAACAAATTGTCTGATCACGTAGTCGAATCTCAAAACGCCGGTTTGTTCAAAAAAGAGCACGAACATAGACGTAGCCGAGATTTTCGCCAGAGGGATCCAAAAAAACTTTTTTCGTCTACAAAACCCGTAAAAATGGGCGGGGCCGTTGAATAACCTGTTTTTGGGCTTTTCCACATCGTCCTGCACTATTTAAGCAGTAAAAAATTAATTTTTAAAAAAAATTTACGTTTTTGACGGAAAAAATGCTTAGGTGTAATGCGCGCAAAGCGCTGATTCTTTTGACTTTTCCTGCAATAAAACGATATACACGGCCAAAAAATAGAAGAAATCGACGCCAAGCGCGAATTTTTCGATTTTATGTCACGAACATAATCATGCAACCATATTGCTCAGTTCTTGAACATGTTGAAACTTTCGGCATTGGTGTAGCTGGTTCACATATGTATTAAGATAGCCACATTATAAGTACGTATAGAGCAAGTAGTATCCGGTGAAAGCTGCCGCCTAACTGGTTTGATTTGAGTCAAGTTAAAAACAAATAAGGCAGTCCTCGGATTTTTTTCAGTAATTCATGTGACTAACCAAAATGATGGTGCCAGCATTTAAAATAAGCCTAAGTAATGGGATGCAACTCGCGTTGCTCGCTTCGCTCGCTCTGCTCGTCACATCCCATTACTCAGGCTTATTTTAAACACTGGCACCACCATTTTGGTCAGTCCATGATACTAAGCCTGAGCCTAATCAGCTGGTAAACTAGCAAAACATTATGAATACCTTGCAATCTTTATCGAAATTAACCAGCGTTAGTTGATTGGTTTTGGTTCAGGACTTTAGAGCCAGAAGTCCACGTTTCAAATCCGACTGCCAGCAACTTTCTCTTGTTTCTTAGATGCTACCAACTGCACACATACGTCCTTATAATATGACTATGTTAATACATATGTGAACCAGCTACACGAATGCCAAACTTTCCCTGGGGGAATTCCTTCTTCCCCCTGGCTACGCCAGTGGCTACGATACATTGATTTTACATATTTAATATTAGAAAATACGATTTTTGTAATCGTGTTGTTAAATTCTTTGCCCGAGCAAGTTATACAAACTCCTGACTCGGAAGTGTTTATGATAAGATTGAAACAACTTGAATTTACCAATTTTCTTAAGGGCCGTAATTAAGCGCATTTTTCGTTTGCCTTTATGCGTCCGCGCCCATCAAATATTATCGTAATACTATTTAAGCAATTATACTATATTTCTTTCGTAACGTTTCATTAATTTGCTCACTTACATTGATGACGAATAAATTTTGATTGATTGATTAATGTTGGCGGAGCATACCTGGATTTACACTCCGTGGCGTGTATGTCCTTTTGTTCAGTCGCTTTTTTATCATGTATTCGTGTTTTACCTAATTTTGTTTATTACTTCTTGTCAATAAATACTTTCTTGTCGTGTAAACAGGTTTATCAAGTGCTCTTGTCAAAACCCCCAATTTTAACCTAAAACTGCCTGAAAAACCACCAACCAATGGTTAAGCATAGGCGCAGGAAAACCTCAATCGCTAAAAACTGCCTTCAAAGGCCTCAAAAAGTCACCTAAATGGGGAAGCCACCACCCAACTTGGCAATCCCGTTGGCAACCCTGCTTGCAGTGTTGCCAGGTCAAATTTTTAAAAACTCCCAAAAAAATCCCCCAAATGAAAAAACCCCCATATTAAAAAATGCTTTGTTAAACAATTAAGTCAATAAAACGCATACAAACAAGCTGGATGCGCTAAATAACATCGTTTTTTGTGCATTTTCCACCGCGCCACATCTTTTGCAGCCAAAAATAAAAAAAACATTTTTTCTGGAATTTTTCGCTTTTTTTAATTAAACAAAAATGTTTTAAAATGGTTGTTTTGCGCAACATTTTGTTGATTCTTATTTCTCTTGATAGAACAAGTATAAAGTTGGCCGATAGAACAAGTATAAAGTTGGCCAATCTTAAACTTTCTGATGATTTTCATGCATTTTTTGTTCGAAAACATGCTTTCAGCTAAGCAGCATAATACATTAACAATCTTTTATAAACAATTCATTTCAAAACGGTTCACCAAATTCACTCTAACACGCCTTCAGCAGCATAATTATCGATTTCTTCAAACAAAACATTATCCAAACAAAATTGGACATCATTTACGCGTGAGTTGTGATCGACCGGGGCGACTTTTTTGGCTGGGGCCGGGGCAGCACCTGGGCCGAAAAAAATCCCTGGCCGGGGCTGGGGCCGGGGCGGAGTCGGACAAGGAAAATATTATTGCATTACACATACTTGAGGTTGGCATAGGAAGAGCAATAATGAGCGACTGCTCCATTTAGTAGTAAATGGCAAGCGCAAAGTTAGATGCGCCTTTTCAAATCAAGTTTTATTACTATTTATGTCACAAGAAACAAATTTAGTCCAGTGTTCCATTGTCTGAATCATCAATAAATTCTATGTCGCTGCTATTAGCACACTCAATATCGTTTGAATCTTCACTACTGCTTGCTACTACTGCTGCTTGCGCCGCATTCTACATGTAGTTTGCATTCGCCTATAATTAACTTACGTCTTAATAACAATTACACAAGAAACGCGTTTTAAAGCAGGCGGTTCCCATTCAATTGAATGTAAAAGTGTTTTTTGTGAAAATAGTTTTTTGAAAACGTACAATTTCCAACTAGAAATAGAACGTATTTGTCAACTCTAAGCTCATTTATACACAGTAGCAAAGATATAAAAATGACTAAGTATACATATGGTCGACTCAGTACAGTTCTCAAAATTAGCACTTGCCCATTGATAAATAACTGGCAGTATCACATCCTGTACAAAATACGAATTACACTAAATTTTTCTTTGGCCATTTTAGACCTTGCCCTGGCCGGGGCCAGGGATGCTGAAAAATGGCTGGGGATAGCCGGGGCCCCGGTCAATCACTACGCGCGAGCTAGAATCAGTTTGGGAATCATAAATTTGATTGGTGAATTTTAATAGCATATATTTTGTTATTTTAAAATTTGAACAGTTTGTTCACGCCACAGTAATCCGTATATATAGAACCGCTAAAATATTGTCAACAGTACTGGGGCATGCATACGATTACGTAACTTATTTTTAACAACATTCATAATGGAAAACACGCGTTCAACAGCAGCATTCGAAAATGATAACCAAGATTTGTCCATCTTTAATTCATTTATTGTCTTTGTCCATATGTGTGCTTAATTTTACGTAATTGTATGCATGCCCCAATCCTGTTGACAATATTTTAGCGGTTTGATACGGATTACTTCGGCGTGATCAAACTGTTCAAATTTTGAAATAACAAAATATATGCTATTAAAATTCACCAATCAAATTTATGATTCTCAAACTGATTCTAGCTCGTGCGTAGTGATCAAATCAAAATCAATATGGCACAAAAAAGGAAAAATGACATGGAGAATGAACAAATGAAACGATGAATTATTAACTCAACTTGGACGATGAACCTCGAAATGAAACCCGGGCCCCGGACAGTGTTGTCCATACGTGGGCAGCAAGAAAATTCTGGGGGGGGTGCAAGATTTTTTGAAGGTCGAAAAATGGCCTTAAAAATGGTGGTATGGCGATAAAAACACCATTTTTCGACGTTTCTCATCAAGCACTATCCATTGGCATCAAAAAATTGCGAAAAAAACGAAAAAATTTTCAAAAATTGAATTCTGGGGGGGGTATTTTTGATTTCTGGGGGGGGTATTTTGGTTTCTGGGGGGTGCATACCCCCCCAAACCCCCCCCCCTCACGCCCAGGTGTGGTGTTGTCCAGGTCTAAATTTTCAGCATCCATAAATTCATCCATAGAAATCCGAAAATTTCCCTAGATTTCTGATATTATTGTTACAACACTCACCTTTGTGTAGGTACTAAAATTTTGCTATTCTTTCAAATAAAATTAGTCAAATCAATGGCGACTGTTCATAACACGATATTTTAGAAGAATTGAAATAAATTCTACCGTGATCATAAGGCTGAAAACCAAAGTCCTGAAATAAAAAAGGTCAGCTGAGCTGGGCACGCACGGCTGTGCTGTCGGCTTCTCTTGACAAAAACTTGCAGTGATTGATTGCTGCCTCTAAACTCACTAGAATTTAATACTTGAATAATAAATGAAAAACCCCCAAAAACCTCAAAATTTTGAAAAACCTGTGAGCTAAAACCCCAAAAAATCCCCCAAGGACCCCAAAAAACCCCCTAAATGGGGGAAAACCCAAACCCCCAACCTGACAACCCTGCCTGCTTATAAGGATTGATTCGCCAAAGATCGATAAATCTGCGGATACAATGTCCAAATCGACCGAAAAGTGTCATTTGTGCAGCAATTTATTTAAGGCCGGTGATCGCTCAGCGGGCGTCCAGTGCGACTATTGCGACCTGTGGGGACACCCGAAGTGCATGGGATTGGACCAGGCTGCCTACAACGCGCTCAAAAAATGCGGCGCCGAATCCACAAAATTCTTCTGCTCGAATTGCGTACCCAAGATAGATCACCTGATTTCCATGGAAAAACGTATGGACGACATGGAGGCCCGCTTCCGTGAACTAGAGGTAAAACTAGACACTAAACTCAATTTTTCCATTGCTAATCACAATCCTTTTCCGGCACAAACACAACTGCCGCCGCTTCCAACAGCTTGACCGCCGCCCTTGTTCCCCATGGCCCAGCCAGCATCTTTTCCGCCATTCAACAGCAGGGTGCTCGCCCAAACGGTGGAGTCGGTTTTGGAGGCGCAGATGAAGCGACACAACTCGGTTCTTTTCGGGCTGCCCGACTCGGTTGACAAGCTGATCTCTGTCCGGAAGTTGATGTCCATCAGGACAAGCAAGGGATATGATTCCGTGACGCCTTTTGACATCCAGCACGTTTTTCGAGATGGGCCGGCCAACGAGGACGGTAGTCCACGTTTTTTGAAGGTGATCTGTGCCACGTCAAAGGTGAGGGACGCTTTTATCGCATACATAAACAAAGTTGTGAAATTAGAGGATCTCGAGTACAAGGATTTGCGCGCCAGGCCGGATCTCACCTTTCAACAGCGGGTGGATGGGCGAAATTTGTGCGATAAGTTGAAAGTGTTTGATCAGGATTCTCATTATATTGATTATAAGCGCAAGGCCATAATTTGTAAGACGAGCCATTCGCCAGTTTTTTCATTGTATTCGTCCAATTTTATTAATCATTGAAGACATACGCCCCTTTCAAATTTTTTGGACAGTACTGAAAAACCTGAAATTAATGTTAATTTAGAAAAAATCAATAAAACACTTATACCTCAAAATACTTGTCTCCCTGGTCGCCAATCATTGAAATGCATACTAATTAACGCCAGAAGCTTAGGTAATAAAATTGGTCAACTTCATTGTTTACTCTCTCAGTCGATTTATAACCTCATATTTATTACAGAGTCTTGGCTTAATGATTCTTTTCCAGATTCCTTATTATTGTTAAACTTGAATTATAGTGTTATCCGCCATGATCGTGAAAATAGAGTTGGAGGTGGTGTTGCAATCATATACAATAATAAGCTAAAACTCAAAAATTTGAACATTCCTGACATTTATATGCAACAAGAAACCGTTGTTTATGATTTTGACTCTCAATACAAAATATCGATTTGTGCTTTGTTACAGAAGTCCTTTGCTGAATAATGAAATGAACAACCAACTTCTCAAATATGTAGAATGGTCTTGTAGAACTCCTAGGATCATCGTATTAATGGGGGATTTTAACTCTCCAGAAATAAAATGGAACAAACATTTTTTACTTGCTGAAAATAGTATCTCTTCACATTTTTTTGATTTTGTGAATCAGGTCGGATTACACCAGTTCATACATCAACCAACATGAGGTAATAATATACTGGATTTAGTTTTTTGCTCAGACAAGTCATCCATATTCGATATACAACATTTGCCACCTTTTGCATCTAGTGATCACGACTCAGTTGAGTTCAATATATCCACTCCTATAGAACTTAAGGAAAATCATAACACACAAAACCTCGACTTTAAAAGAGCTGATTATAACTCGATTATTCGTGATTTATCCATAATAAGCTGGCCTGATGTTTTTTCAAACTGTGTAAACATTGACGATTTAAAGTTTTACAGTTTTGTCAATACTCGGCTAAACTTGAAGCGCTTATTACCCGATTTAGAGGTTAATGGTCAAATCGTATCCGACCAATCAATCAAGGCAGATGCTTTTAATACATTTTTTGGATCGGTTTTCACTTTAGACAATCATGAAATTCCAGATAATGTGAATAGCGTAAACGTAACAGATCGTCCGGAAGTTGCTTTTGAATATTCGGTAATTTCCTTGGCGTTGAATAAGCTAAAACCCACATGTTCTGTTGATCCCGATGGGTTTTGCGCATACTTTATAAAACAAATTTGTGATGTTTTGATTGCTCCCCTGTCTACAATTTTTGAAGTCTCTTATAGAAGTGGAAAACTTCCCAAGTCCTGGTTAGGAGCCTTGGTAACCCTAGTTTTTAAAAAAGGGAACCCCCATTCCGTAGAAAATTTTAGACCAATTTCACTCACATGTATTTTTTGCAAAATTATGGAGTCAATAATAAATGATTGTAACATAAACTATTTTAATCGAAACAATTTGTTGAACCAACAGCAATTCGGTTTTATGAAAAACAAATCGTGTCATTCTCAATTACTAAAATGCAAAAATATTTGGACTAAGAATTTAGATAATCGGATTCCTACTGACATACAGTTCTTGTCACGGAAATTGCAAACGCAGCGCCGCTGTGATCTACTACGATTGACCAACTACAGTAGAACGTAAGCGCTTCTACCGTACTCTCGCGTGTTCGGCCTTAGTAGATCGCAGCTAGCATATTGCGTTATTCGTCTCACAAACGGGAAAAAATTTCTCAATCTGCTTTGATTTTTTGCACGCGTGCGTCTCAAAAGTGTGTGCATGCTGCAGGTCCAGTCCGAGAAAAAAAGGTAAAAATAGATTGGAAATTTTCGTGCATATTATTATAATTCTCGTTTCCTCAATTGGAATCTCATCTAAGAGATAATGGGCGTAAAAATGAAAGAAAATAGTATTTCCTGTTTGCGATCAATTGCATATTGCTCTGCCGCAAAAGAGCATTTTAAAATTAATTTCAGGCCGAGAGCGTTCTGCGTTTTAAAACAAATTCATAGCCAATGAAGAGCGAAAGATTCAAAAATCATATAAGCCCAAAAATTTCTTTTGCCATTATTTATATGATTTTAAAAAGCGCATCTTTTTGACTAAATCAAAATTAGAAATAAAATCAAAGCAAATTGCTCTTATCTTTTGGAGGGAAAGGTTTTTCAAAAAGGTATTTTCATTCTTCTACAAACCATATTTTTCACTATTATATTGCGAAATTGGGAAGAGAGACTGAATAGTGACTGCAAAATAGTGAAATACAGACGACAAATACTTTTGCAAATTAATTGTACATCAATCATCCTTAGTAGATTGCGGATAGTAGAATGAGATGACCTTCTCAATGCGTATTAATACAAACATACAGTATGCGTGTCTTTTTCTTTAACAAATCGGAGAGTAATATACGACCACACCGTTATTTGTTACAATGATACCGTTTTACGCAAGTTGTAGGTTTAACGCGTGCTGCATGCAGCGTGGAAGGTTCCCTGTGCGCCTAAGTACGTGCTTTGTGCCTGCTGTATGCAGCGTAAATCGGAAAGATAAAAATAGCCAGGCTGGCCGTTCTTATGACACAGGCATGGAAGAACGAAAATCTATTTTGTTGAAAAAATTAAACTAAATAAGCGTCTAAAGTGGTTGGATAAAATAATTATACTCTTATTACATAATTTTGTATTAATATTTACATAATGATACAATTAGTAATAATAGAGGGGAACTGACATGGAATACAACTAGACAGGAATTTGAAATTGATATTTAAAATCAATTTTAAAATGAATGAATCAATTAATTAGGTAATCATAAATCTTTATTCGATTCTTTTATAGTGCTGAAAAGAATAATAAAATTAATCATATGTCATACCAGCACAGCATGGGGATTCTGGAGGGATGAAACCTAAATAATTTTGTATTAAAAACCCCGTTGATTGATGCTCCTTCCTTCTGGCCACGAATGGCCATGGGGGGATTGTGACCCCAGAAGTTGAAATACATACCCCTGCAAATCACTGTAGACCCCAGAATTCTATTTTTAGTTATATTTTTGGCGATTTACCTTATTCTGACCCCCTAGAATTTAGGTGCTGCATATTAAAATTTTTGTTACACAAAATAAACTAAATAATAAATATCGTTATGCCTTTAAACAACAAAATTGATAGAAAAAATTCCTCATTATCCGCTTTCAAAAGTATTTTGTATCTTCGCTTTTTTCATTTATTTACGATATGTACATCAATAATATATTCAGTTCAGAAGTGAAATACATCACATAGTGTCTGTCTCCTCAGGCAAACATATAGTTCAAAAAATATTGCTCGTTCTATTATTTCGCGCAAATTTTATTCTGACCAGCAGCTTTCTTCACAATGTTTCTTGTTCAATTAAAAGTACTTATATATGCGTATCTACCATTTTGTATTCAGTCCATTCAGCGGACATACGTCTACACACACATGTAATAAAGGCAAGGCTTGAAAACAACAAATTTTTACCTCCTGATATTTTAATACACAAGCTCACAAAGATTTTGCTCGCGCTCCCTGGGTCCAGGGGCGTAACCAGGATTTTATTTTGGGGGGGGGGTTGCCAAAATTTTTGAAGTCCTGTATCTCGGGAACCATTAGGAGATACGCGAAAATAAAGGCAGTTTCGAGCGTTTCTCGACAAGATCTATATTATGGTGAAGTAAAAAATTTAAAAAATTCAAAAATTTTCTTGCTTTATTTCAAATTTGGATATAAAAATCCATCTTTTAACCTATCGGTTTGACTAATTCTCAATATCATATTAAAGCTTGACTTCAAAACATCGAAATTCTTTTCTTTGCATTCAATTTTACAGTTTTGTTAAGAAAACTAATTCAGAAAATAATAAATTGGCGTGAAGCGCCGAAATTTTTTGACAAATACGCTATTTTAAGTAAAATCTGGGCTTCTAAGGTAAGAAAAAAGATAGAACATAAGAAATCCAGCGCGAAGCGTCGAAAATTTTGACAAATTCGCTATTTTTTAGTAAAATCTGGGCTTCTATGGTAAGAAAAAAACATAGAACATAAGAAATCCAGCGCGAAGCGCAGAAAATTTTGACAAATTTGCTATTTTAAAGTAAAATCTAGTCTTCTAAGGTAAGAAAAAACATGGAACATATTTCGACAAATCTGTTATTTTCAAGTAAAATCTGGGCTTCTACGTTGAGAAAAAAGGTAGAACATAAGAAATCCAGCGTGAAGCGCCGGAAATTTTGACAAATTCGCTATTTTTAAGTAAAATCAGGGCTTCTAGGGTAAGAAAAAACATGGAACAAAATTTTTGACAAATTCGTTATTTTAAAGTAAAATCTAGTCTTCTGAGGTAAGAAAAAACATAGAACATAAGAAATTCGGCGCGAAGCGCCGAAAATTTTTGACGAAATTCATTATTTTTAAGTAAAATCTGTGCTTCTAAGGTAAGAAAAAACAGAACATGAGAAATTTCGAGTTTAGAAGCTAAAAAGTGTGCTGAAAACGCATTATGGCTGTCCACAATCCGTTTCCACTTCATTTGAAGAAAAAAGCAAAGATCTTGCTTTAAAAAATTATTTTTTCATTTCGGGAGGGGGCGGGCCCTTCCCCTCCCGCCCCCCCTGGTTACGCTCCTGACTGGGTCTATATGATTTTTAAATCTTTTGCTCTTCATTGGCGATGAATTTGTTTTAAAACGCCGAACGTTCTCAGCCTGAAATCAATTGTAAAATGCCCTTTTGTGGCAGAGCAATATGCAATTGATCGCCCACAGGAAATACTATTTTCTTCCATTTTTATGCCCATTATCTCTTAGATGAGATTCCGATGGAGGAAACGAGAATTATAATGATATGCACGAAAATTCCCAATCTATTTTTACCTTTTTTTCTCGGACTGGACCTGCAGTATGCACACTTTTGAGACGCACGCATGCAAAAAATCGAAGCAGATTGAGAAATTTTTTCTCGTTTGTGTGACGAATAACGCAATATGCTAGCTGCGATCTACTAAGGCCGAACACGCGAGAGTACGGTAGAAGCGCTTACGTTCTACTGTAGTTGGTCAATCGTAGTAGATCACAGCGGCGCTGCGTTTGCAATTTCCGTGACAAGAACTGTAGTTTATGTAGATTTTTGTAAAGCCTTCGATTCTGTTGTTCATTCTAAACTGTTACGGAAAGTTGAATATTTGGGAATTTCTGGAGTTTTGCTAAACTGGATTTGATCATTTTTATCAGGCAGATCACAGACGGTAAAAATTGACGGTCATATATCTAATTCATTGCCAGCATACGTGGGCAGCAAGAAAATTCTGGGGGGGGCAAGATTTTTTTGAAGGTCGAAAAATGGCCTTAAAAATGGTGGTATGGCGATAAAAACACAATTTTTCGACGTTTCTCATCAAGCACTATCCATTGGCATCAAAAAATTGCGAAAAAGACGAAAAAATTTTCAAAAATTGAATTCTGGGGGGGTATTTTGATTTCTGGGGGGTATTTTGGTTTCTGGGGGTGCATACCCCCCCCCAAACCCCCCCCCCCCACGCCCAGGTGTGATTGCCAGTAATAAGCGGTGTTCCTCAAGGAAGTGTTCTGGGTCCCATGATATTTTTGATCTTTATAAACGATTTAGTAGATTCGATTAAAAATAGCAATATAATGCTGTTTGCTGACGATTTGAAAATTTTCAACAAATCTGAAAATTCCATCCTGTTACAGACTGATCTTGATTCATTGCATTCTTGGGCCGAAAAATGGCAACTGAAAATGAGCTACGAAAAATGTGCAACGTTATATTTGGGTTACGGAAATCCGGAAGTGGGCTATAAGTTAGGTCTATCTGAGTTAAAAAATGCTGAAAATTGTATGAAGGACCTTGGTATCTACATATCTAATGATTTATCATCAGGCATTCATTGTACAAAAATATTGCGTCTAAAGCTGCTAGAGTCGCATCCTTAATACACAAAACATTCGTCTCAAAAAATACTGATTTGATGATCAGAGCTTTTAAAACATACGTTAGACCTATCCTTGAATACGGATCCGTTGTCTGGAATCCATACCAAATTGGAGATATTACACGACTTGAAAAAGTACAAAGAAAATTTACAAAAAAATTATTTTGGAATAAAACTTTATCATATGATGAAAGATTGGCTTAATTCTAGAATAGATAGAAGTCACAGAATTTAAATTAATGGGGATTTATCGAAAGATCAGCTGATGTAAGGAAGATATTCAAAAGAAATTATCGGCGGAAAGCATTTAGAAGGGGAGAAATTGAGGAATGAAGTTGTAAAGTGATAGATGTGCAAAACGAATACGGAATGCCAAAATTTTTTTGCCAAAATGATAGAACATGATAAATTGAAGCGCGGAAAGAAAATTGTGGTGAAAATCTGAGCCATACTTGCAAAGTTGCAGGCAACTCTCGATTTGAGTGTTGCGTGGGACGATTGAACGACTCGATCCAAGGACTTACACACATTTGTCAGAAATGAATAATATGGGCTGAAATAACGGAAGGAAGCATAGCAATGAAGGAAAAAAGAAAAAAGGCGCGGAAAGCTGTTTGAAATTTTAAAAAACTTAAAAAATTTCATATTTTTTTTGCATGTTTTTTTCGGTTTTACTCGATAAGATATACGAAAATCTAAGTTTTTGCTTCTATTATACTCAGGCTGGCATTGGTGTAGCTGGTTCACATATGTATTAAGATAGCCACGTTATAGGTACGTATACAGCAAGTAGTATCCGGTAAAAGCTGCCACCTAACTTTTTTGATTTGAGTCAAATCGAAAATAAATAAGGCAGTCATCAGATTTTTCCAGAAGATTCATGTGACTGACCAAAATGTTGGTGCCAGCGTTTAAAATAAGCCTAAGTAATGGGATGCAACTCGCGTCGCGCTTCAGCCGCTCGCTCCGCTCGTCGCATCACATTACTCAGGCTTATTTTAGCACGCTGGCACCAACATTTTGGTCAGTCCATGATACTAAGCCTAAGCCTAATCAGCTGGTAAACCAGCAAAACATCACGATAACCTTGCGATCCTTATTGAAATTAACCAGCGTTAGTCGATTGGTTATGGTTCCTGGACTTTAGAGCAAGGGGTCCACGTTTCGAATCCGACTGCCAGCAACTTTCTCTCGTTTCCTCAGATGCTATCGACCGCACACATACGCCCTTATAATATGACTATGTTAATACATATGTGAACCAGCTACACGAATGCCCTCAGGCTTAGGCTTAGTATATCTAAAAGGTGTTTCAAGCTGCTTGAGGTCGAGGTCGCTCCCGCTTAGGTCGATGTATTGATGCTTAGGTCGATGTATAGATGCACAGATCGATATATAGATGCTTAGGTCGATGTATAGATGCTTAGGTCGATGTATAGATGCTTAGGTCAATGTATAGATGCTTAGGTCGATGCATAGATGCTAGGTCGACGTAAATTGGGTATCTAGGGCTTGGGTAAAATCTGGAAATGGAAATGGAAATGGAAAATGGAAAATGGATAAAAGCCGGAAATGGAAAATGGAAATGGAAAATGGAAAAATGGGTAAAAGCCGGAAAATGGAAAATGGAAAAAGTGGGTAAAAGCCGGAAATGGAAAATGGAAAATGGAAAATTTTCCATTTCCTTTATTTTCAACGGAAAATGGTTCATTTTCAAAATTTTCGGTTGTAAATGTCAAACTCATGTCGTTTTTCACCAAATTTCTCAATTTTTGAAGAAATTTCGAAAGCGTGACTAAAAATTGAAAAAGTACAAAAAATGGAAAAAACTGAAAATTGTTCATTTCTTTGTCTTTTCATTCAAAATTCTCCTCTTTTGAAAAAATTGACCTTTCAGATCCGAAAAAATCGTTATCCACTTCGACTACAACGATTTGTTCGCAGATGGAAAATCGCCGCAAAATGGAAAAATAGGTTAAAACCCGGAAATGGAACATGGAAAATGGAAAATTTTCCATTTCCTTTATTTTCAACTGAAAATGGTTCATTTTCAAAATTTTAGGACGTAAATGTCAAACTCATGTCGTTTTTCACCAAGTTTCTCAATTTTTCAAGAAATTTTGAAGGCGTAACTAAAAATAGAAAAGTCTACAAAAAATGGATAAAACTGAAAATTGTTCATTTCTTCGTCTTTTCACTCAAAATTCTCCTCTTTTTAAAGAATTGACCTTCCAGATCCGAAAAAATCGTTATCCACTTCGACTTCAACGATTTCAACGCAGATGGAAAATCGCCGGAAAATGGAAAAATAGGGTAAAACCCGTGAATGGAAAATGGAAAATTTTTCATTTCCTTTATTTTCAACGGAAAATGGTTCATTTTTTTGGTTGAGCTTTTGAAATTTCTTCAAAAAATAAAGAAATTTGGTGAGAAACGTCATGATTTCGACATTCACGACCGAAAAATTTCGAAAATTAATCATTTTCTATTGAAAATGAAGGAAATGGAAAATTTTCCATTTTCCATTTCCGGGTTTTACCCTATTTTTCCATTTTTCGGCGATTTTCCATCTGCGACGAAATCGTTGTAGTCGAAGTGGATAACGATTTTTTCGGATCTGGAAGGTCAATTTTTTTAAAAGAGGAGAATTTTGTGTGAAAAGACGAAGAAATGAACAATTTTTCGTTTTTTTCCATTTTTTTGTAGACTTTTCCATATTTAGTTACGCTTTCGAAATTTCTTCGAAAATAGAGAAATTTGGTGAGAAACGACATGATTTCGATATTTACGACCGAAAATTTTGAAAATTAACCATTTTCCGTTGAAAATAGAGGAAATGGAAAATTTTCCATTTTCCATTTTCCATTTCCGGGTTTTACCTTATTTTTCCATTTTCCGGCGATTTTCCATCTGCGACGAAATCGTTGTAGTCGAAGTGGATAACGATTTTTTCGGATTTGGAAGGTCAATTTTTTCAAAAGAGGAGAATTTTGAGTGAAAAGTCGAAGAAATGAACAATTTTTCCTTCTTTTCCGTTTTTTGTAGACTTTTCCATATTTAGTTACGCTTTCGAAATTTCTTCAAAAATAGAGAAATTTGGTGAGAAACGACATGATTTCGATATTTACGACCGAAAATTTCTGAAAATTAACCATTTTCCGTTGAAAATAGAGGAAATGGAAAATTTTCCATTTTCCATTTCCATTTCGGGTTTTACCCTATTTTTCCATTTTCCGGCGATTTTCCATCTGCGACGAAATCGTTGTAGTCGAAGTGGATAACGATTTTTTCGGATCTGGAAGGTCAATTTTTTCAAAAGAGGAGAATTTTGAGTGAAAAGACGAAGAAATGAACAATTTTTCGTTTTTTTCCGTTTTTTGTAGACTTTTCCATATTTAGTTACGCTTTCGAAATTTCTTCGAAAATAGAGAAATTTGGTGAGAAACGACATGAGTTTCGATATTAACGACCGAAAATTTTGAAAATTAACTATTTTCCGTTGAAAATAGAGGAAATGGAAAATTTTCCATTTTCCATTTTCCATTTCCGGTTTTTACCCAATTTTTCAATTTCCGGCGATTTTCCATCTGCGACGAAATCGTTGTAGTCGAAGTGGATAACGATTTTTTCGGATTTGGAAGGTCAATTTTTTCAAAAGAGGAGAATTTTGAGTGAAAAGTCGAAGAAATGAACAATTTTTCCTTTTTTCCCGTTTTTTGTAGACTTTTCCATATTTAGTTACGCGTTCGAAATTTCTTCAAAAATAGAGAAATTTGGTGAGAAACGACATGATTTCGATATTTACGACCGAAAATTTTGAAAATTAATCATTTTCTATTGAAAATGAAGGAAATGGAAAATTTTCCATTTTCCATTTCCGGGTTTTACCCTATTTTTCCATTTTCCGGCGATTTTCCATCTGCGACGAAATCGTTGTAGTCGAAGTGGATAACGATTTTTTCGGATTTGGAAGGTCAATTTTTTCAAGAGGAGAATTTTGAGTGAAAAGACGAAAAAATGAACAATTTTTCGTTTTTTTCCGTTTTTGCAGACTTTTCCATTTTTAGTTACACTTTCGAAATTTCTTCAAAAATAGAAAAATTTGGTGAGAAACGACATGAGTTTGACATTAACGACCGAAAATTTCGAAAATGAACCATTTTCCGCTGAAAATAAAGGATATGGAAAATTTTCCATTTCCATTTTCCATTTTCCATTTTTCGGCTTTTACCCATTTTTCCATTTCGATTTTCCATTTCCGGCTTTTACCCATTTTCCATTTTCCATTTCCATTTCCATTTCCGGATTTTACCTTTCCCCGGGTATCTACATGTGATTCTGCATTCAGCTGTTTGAATCTTCAAATACTTAGGTTGATAAGATGCTTGTTTAGGTCGAGAAGAGGCTAATTAAAGAAACCCATAGCTTTTGTAATATTGATCATAGACGGATGAAATTTTTTCCGCGCTTTCTTTCAACATGTTTTAAGTACTAAGCGAAAAAATCCGCTCTTCTGAAGTTTATTTGTTAGTATTCAGAAAGTACCATATTCTTAAGTTACTCCGAGGTACTAGATACGTAAATAACATGAAACTGTTCATCAAACAATCACGTTTAGATTGTAGAAAACATGACTTTGCGAACAGGGTGGCTAAAATTTGGAACATTCTCCCGC
Organism: Mermis nigrescens; assembly: GCA_036768485.1. NCBI lineage: Eukaryota > Metazoa > Nematoda > Enoplea > Mermithida > Mermithidae > Mermis > Mermis nigrescens. The sequence continues at coordinate 46,866 of JAVLUZ010000627.1, read as the reverse complement.
AGAATACAGTTGACTGTAATGACCCCATAGCTTTTAGGAATATGATTTCGGAAATTGATTTTAGTGTTTATCTTAAGGGGCGTACGTAAGAGCATTGTGCCTTACGCTCCTGGTACCATTGCATCATCTGTCGCTTTATGCACATACTTTGTTTTATGCAGATTGTGTATTATGTTCACATTGACAATGCATTTTTACCTACTTTTTATGTGTTTTCTTTAATGCTTTTACCGAATAAATTTTCTTCTTTTCTTCTTCTTCTTCATAATATTATCGTTTTGATACCATACAGTATATTACAAAATTATTTACTTGTGTTAATCAACGAGCCTGCGTTTCTGAGAATATGTACTATAATCTGTTCTATTCCAAACGGCTCATTTTCGCTTTGGTGCTTATTACTGTAGCAAAATATATTACTGTTGGTTGTTGCAGCATTTTGTTATATGAACCGTATGCTAAGCAAAATACATTGAACATCAAAAGATGAGTGTAAAGCAACCAGCCGCTACGAGAGCATGATAATCAAAAATACCATTTGTTCTGTGAAAAACTAATACAGTAATAGGACTTTTTGCGAAAATGGGCCATTTGGAATGGAACAAACAATACTATTACTACTTTTTGAAAAATTTATGATCAATTCTTTAGAGACTAATATTCAACCCCCCGTAACTTTTTCTTACGACCATTTTAGGCCAATAAAGATGCTTTCTTTATAATGAATATGAACAAACGTAAATTTTATCGATTATGCATGCTACTTAGCCTTTTCGGCACTCCTTGTTATTGTCATACGTATTTTTACTAAAATGTTTCAGTTCAATTCGTTCAATAAATACAGTTTGATAAAACTTGCAAGGTATTACATCTACGCAGGTAACATTTCTAGTCATTTACTTTAGTATACTGAATAAATAAGGAGCGTGTGTGAAAGGCTGGGTACTTTGTAGCCAATCGTGGAGTTTTACGTCAATTTCAAGATTTTTTTTGCGTTTGAGGTTTTTTGAAGTTTGTACTTTGTGAGGTTTTTGGTTGAAGTTTTCTAAAATTTTTGACGTTTTAAGAATTTTTTTAGATTTCGGGATTTTTATGGCAAAATGCATTCCAGAAAGCTAAATTTTTAAATTTTCCGGCGCTGGACTGATATGTTTAATGTTTTTTATTGATGGTCCCGCGGCGCTGCGTCAGTTACTGCACTTTTATCGACAGGTTATTGCTGAACACACTTAAAAGCCGCACCGTTCCTATTCCCTTAACAGGTTTAGTACTTATATTTCTTATCTTATTCCCTTCACTTTAAATCACATATTCCATGACTTTATGAAAAATAAATTATGCGCATTACAATTATTAAACTGTAAAAATAAGTGGTCAAAATATTTAGATGAAGGCTCTACTATTGATATTGCATATATTGATTTTTGTAAAGCTTTTGGCACAGTTTAGCACGAAAGAAAATCTTACTTACTAATACCAACAGTTAAAATACAAAATGACAAGATATATAATAAATGCAATTACGAATTAGTAAAGGGACATGCGAGTCAATGGAATGACAAGTTTTACGCGCGCCCCACAAGATATCTAGATAAATCAAAGTTTGCTAATCTAGATTTAAATATGTTTAGGTTAGGGGAAGAAACAATGAAGTCAGGAAGATCGTTCCAAACTGCGATGTATTTGTAAAAGAAATCAAACTTTTCTAAATTAGAATGTACAGTAGGTATGACTAATTTAAATCTATCAATGCTACGGGTAATATTATGATTAAATACAAAAAAATCATCAGCTTCCAAACATGATTTATGACAAATAATTTGATACATCATACACAGACAAATCTGCAAGCGTCTTAATTCAAGTCTGCACAATTTAAGTTGTGTTAAACGATCCTCGTAAGAAAGAATATTATTATAGCCAAAAATATATTTAGTGAATCTACGTTGAACAGCTTCCAATCTATCTATATCCTTAAGATAAGAGGGTCAAGCTTGCTTCCTACGGCATTGATAAGCTATGTTATAAATGGATTCATAATTTTCTTAGTAATAGATCTCAACAGGTAAAGATTGGAAATTCTTTCTCTCAATCACTTCCTGTTATTAGCGGGGTTCCTCAGGATAGTATTTTAGGTCCTATCCTCTTTTTAATTTTTGTTAATGATTTTAGTGATATCCAACAACGTGGTAATTTTGCTTTTTTGCTGATGATGTGGAAGTCTGGAATCTTTCCTCAAATTTTTTGATTTTTCAAGCAGACTTAAATTGTATTCAGGAATGGGCCAATACTTGGCAACTACAAATTTCAATTAATAAATGTGCACTCTTATATTTAGGTAAATCAAATCCTAAGCATTCTTATTACTTAAGTGATTTCATCTTGCCCCTCAATACGACCTGCGTTAAAGATTAAGGCGTCTTTCTGAACTCTGACCTTACTCTTAGATCACACTGTGAAAATTTTGTGAAATAAGGATTGCAATTAGGCCATTTAATCTTACGCAGTCTTGTTTCTAAAGAAATCTTTACTTCGTAAAGCCTTTGTCACTTATGTGAGACCTGTACTTGAATACGGTTCGGTTGTTTGGAACCCTTTTCTACATTGCGACATAGATTCCGTTGAGGGTGTCCAACGTAGGTTTACAAAACGACTTTTCAATGATAAAAGTCTTTCATATGATTAGAGATTGGTTCAACTTGGATTAGAAAGACTTGAATTGAGGCGTTTATATAATGACCTCACTTTAGCTTTTTCTATCATTAGATTTAGGCTAAACTTAAGAGTATGGTACTTTTGGAAAAGGTGCAAAACGAATACGGACTGCCAAAATTTTTTGCCAAAATGATAGAACATGATAAATTGGAGCGCGGAAAAAAAATTTGGTGAAAATCTGAGCCATACTTGCAAAGTTGCAGGCAACTCTCGATTTGAGTGTTGCGTGGGACGATTAAACGGTCCGATCCAAGGACTTACACATTTGTCAGAAATAAATAATATGGGCTGAAATTACGGAAGGAAGTATAGCAATGAAGGAGAAAAAAGGCGCGAAAAGCTGTTTGAAATTTTAAAAAACTTAAAAAAGTTTTCATATTTTTTCATGTTTTTTCGGTTTTACTCGATAAGATATACGAAAATCTAAGTTTTTGCTTCTATTATACTCAGGCTTAGGCTTAGTATATCTGAAAATGTGTTTAAAGCTGCTTAGGTCGAGGTCGCCGCCGCTTAGGTCGATGTATAGATGCTTAGGTCGATGTATAGATGCTCAGATCGATGTATAGATGCTTAGGTCGATATATAGATGCTTAGGTCGATGTATAGATGCTTAGGTCGATTATAGATGCTCAGGTCGATGTATAGATGCTTAGGTCGACGTAAATTGGGTATCTACGTGTGATTCTGCATTCAGCTGATTTATAGCGCCAACAAGAAGGAAGCGCGCCAGCATTCACGTACACGCTTCCTTGTTGGCGCTATTAATAGCTAAATTGCGAAGCTTTTTGTTAATCGGGCAAACAAAAACTGCAGAAAATTTGAATTTTGTAATCGAGTAATCTCTGTTTGGAATTCTCTACCTGAGAAAGTTATAAGTGCTCCAAGTAGACATGTTTTCCTTAATAGATTGAGAAGGGTTGATCTTAATCATTCAATTCAGGGGCGTAAAGAAGCGCAGTCTATGTAGTGCCCTTACGTTATCCCGCTTCCCTCGACTATTTATGTATTTTATTGACTTGTCTTTCTGTGTATGTTTATATTTCATCTTTTTTCTCGTTACTTATCAATGTATTAAGTTACTTGGTTTGTTGTCGCATCAGCGAATGAATTTGTAATTGTAATTGTAATTTTAGATTTAATTTAGGTAACTTTAAGTTTACCTATCTCCAGTGATCGGACCGAGGCCTCGGCCTCGGCAAGCCTCGGCGTTTTTTGGAGCCTCGGCTGCGGCGCCGAGGGCGAAGCTGAAAAGTGCCGAGGCGCCGAGGGTTAAAAATCAAATTTGAATAAGTTTAATATATCCGTTGAATATTAACTATTCAGAACGCATCTGAAGTACACAGGCTATTTTTTACATATAGACTTTTCTTATGGTTTTAGTCGCGTACCCAGTTACACCAAGTTACATACAGCGAAGTGCCAATTTATTATTCATGTGATGACTAAGTTTTAATTCTCATGCTCGCTACATGGATCGGAAACACACATTCCCAAAGTTGAGGTGAGGGAGGGTTATTACCCTCCTCTCAGCGTACAAGACTCAAGTCATTGTCAGACGATTTTTGGTGAAAACCTTTTGAATATTTTTTGACCTTAATATTTACTATGGCAAAAGTGCAGCTAATTATTGGAATTTCACGAAGTGATACAGTATTTTTGAATGTAAGCAAGAGTGAATAGACAAACTCTCACTATAAAACATGCATGCAACAGCTCAAAATTTTCGGGAGGGGCTGTTCGGCATAGGAGGTGTGGGTCAAAATTTTCTGACGTTGGAGGGAAGGGTGCGGGGAGGACGTCCAACCCTGGGTGGATGGGGAATTCCCCAAACCCCCTGTTACACGTATGGTTTTCGGCCATTTTCATGGGAGAGGGGGTAAATGATCACGAATTTTCGGCCGAAAATCACAAAAACGCACCTAAAAATGGCCAATAAATGCAGGTTTTTGCCAAGAATCAATTTTGGCTAGTGCATTTTTTGGAGCCATTTTTATACAATGTTAAAATACTTTCTTGAACGAAGTTATATTAATTATATCGTTTTTCAGTATATTTTAGGAAATTTCAAAAAATTTTCGGCGCTTCGCGCAAAATATCGCTAATATACTGTATTTAGATTGAAGCAGGGAAAAAATACTCCAAAATCAATTTTTGTGTAATCTGGGCATCTTTATGCAGATTTAAATATCTTTTGTATCTATTTATACTGTTTTTAAAAATTTTATGCAAAATAAGTACTATTTAATAACTTTGCACTTTTTTGCCGTTCAAAGATAAAATTGACTAATTTATCCTGATGTTGCATTGGATTTCTAAGCACAGTAGTGCTTCTTACTAGATTTAATTGGCATATTACAATATCTGTAACATTTCTGATTTTGTAGTACAAGTTGTTTTAGCTTTCTCAATCGAGTTTTATGTGTAGATTTCATCAAAAGCTCATAAAAATTTCGCGCTCGCGCCGAACTAACAGTATCAACTAAATTCAAGCGGAATTATCACATTTAGGGCCACTGTTTTTTATATTCGGCAACAATTTTTCATAATGTACAGAGACTTTTCAGGACCATCTTTGTACATGCACAAAGATTTTTGGAGAGACAAAACCTGTGAAATTTCCGAAAATTTTGGGCGCATCAGTAATTGTCTGTCCTATATATGTATCTTTAAAATAGTAGAATTTGCATTTAAAATGGGAAAATGTCAAATATTCAGAAACCCAGGAATTAGCTAAGATACACTACCAAAGGTCGAAAAACCCAGTTTTACCACACTAAATCGCTACTGTACCATTCTATAATAGTACACAAAAATTTGCATGCACAAAATGTTCTAAGACTTTTGGATACCATCTTTGTATATGTAAAAAGGTATCTTGCACAAAAAAACACTGTTTAGGACTACATGCCGCTTGCAGATCACACACTGGCAGTATGTAAAAATGTGTATCTTTAAAAATATTTATATAAAATATCTACAAAAATTTGTTCGCTCATACAAAGAAACTACTTAATTTACTGGTCCCCCAGTTTGGGATTTCACCCTTCCCTCAACTCTGGACCTTGGGAAACTATGATCGGAAAGTACAGTGCAGTTTCCGTCATATTACCTGCCACACCAGATTTGGATGACCGAAAAAGCGTGTTTAAACATGCATTACTGCAAAAGCGAGCACAACAATGGCTACAGTTCTGTCTTCACTTAGCTTATTTGGTTTGTTCGTTTATTTCTTCGACACTGTTTTCTTATTTATAGTAATAAAAGTTTTTAAGTGCTTGTTCAGCCATATTTTTTATTAACTTTTCCAAGTCTTCATCAACGGCAACTTGTTAAATTAAGTTTGCTTTCATGCTGCTGACTTTATTCAATAAATCCTTCACACATTTAATCTACTATTACTGAAAATAAAGATTAATTGTTTGACATTCGAAAAAGTGTTTAATATTACGATTATTCTCTAGCTCATGTGCATACAAAATATTCTAAGAGTGCTATTTATGGGTATACGTATATAAGCTTGACCCTCGGCATTACCCTCGGCCTCGGCCGAGGCAAGGGTTTTAAGTCGCCTCGGCCGAGGCCGAGGGTCCAAAAAGTACCCTCGGTCCGATCACTGCCTATCTCCCGCGCGTATATAGATTCTACCCAATCTAAAATTTGCTCCTACTTAAAGTTGAGATATTTTATCTTCCGCAATATCTGAATTCGTTGTCTGAAAAGCCTGAATTCAAGCTAAAAATCGTAGAACTGCGATAATTTTCGGCGCTTCGCGTTGAATAATAAATGGGGTAGTCAGGGTGGTTAGGGGCCCGCCCTTCCTCGAAATTGAATCTGAAAATGATTTTTACTCAAAATTCTTTTTGTTTCAGTGAAAAATAGCCAAAATTGTCGGCGCTTTGTACCGAATTTTATAATCCCATTTACAATATACATGGTAACAAGCGCGCGGTTCAAACACTCTATATTCAGCCTTTAGCAACCCCTATTATATTTGGCTTATGTTCATGTCTTCTCTTTTTTCAGATTTTATGCAGAAAATCAGATTTTCGTGAACAATTCGAATCATTTTTGGTTCTGTAATTCAATCTTTTTCAGTTTTCTGACTCTATTTATAGTGTCAGTTTAGCTGATAAAACCATAAAAATTTTGTCACGTCGTGCCGGACTATATTACTAATAAAATTTATGACAGAACCGTGCTGGCTTAAATATCGTATGGTCGTTAAAGCTGCACACCGGGTATACACAAGTAGAGAAAAGGATGAATTTTGGCTATTTTTAACTTTTATTATTTTTACGCTGAATGTAGAACAAATATTCGGCTGGTTTTGTAAAATGTTTATGATACGATTCAATGTTAAAGTGATCTTTTGGAAAATTTTCTGGAACTCTGTCCAGGACGCCGCTGGGAGGCAAAATTTGCAAAGCGTGAAGCTCTATTGGCTGTTAAAATATCTTATTGAAGTCTTCTTTTGGTCCCGTCTTACGTTTTTATAACGAAAAAAACAATTTTATCTCGACCTCTCGAAACAAAACCCTCGATACGGGCCTGGATGTATTTCTTTCAATCTAAACTTGTAATAAATAAAGGCGCAGGTAGCTACATACTTAAGAAATGACTAGATTTTTCGAAACTGAGTCAAACTGTTTACATAGGTATAATTTTCTTCATTGTTTTCTCCGGAATAATGATTTTATTTACTTCAATTGTGACAAATGACTAAGTACAAAATTAGACATATTAAAAATGGATCGTGCTAATCAAGGTAAAAATCGTACACAATAGAGACATAGCCTCAAATCACTATTTTACACTGGATAGGAATCATTTCTAAATTTTGAGGTTTTACAATTTTTGAGGTTTTTTTGGCCGTTAATATGAGGTTATTGAAAATTTGGGTTGGCAACACTGGTTAAAGGACAGAACAGGACATGGTACATGTAGAAGCGTAAATAGCTATGACGACGACAACAACAAAGGATTTAGTGTAACGTGGAAAATGTCAAATTACGTGGAATTACGTGGAAATGAAACTTATCCTCCCACGCTGAAACTTCGTTTTTAGACGTTCTTCAGTGAGTGAATTTCAAATAATCTTGAAAAACTTAGATGGATCCACTTAAAAATCCGGGTTCTAGTTATGTCTTTTTTACCTGCTATTCAGAAAAGCATGGAAATTTTTTTAGCAAATCACTTTCCTGGGATGAAAAATAGTTGAATGAATGCTTCTGCGTATAACTCTATACAATGATTGCATACTTATTTAGTTTTGTTTTACCTTTGAATTCGGATTTTTCGAGCTTTGACAATTATTTCGACTTTCGACCCACTAAGGCTCCTAAACTTTTGACGCCCTGAGCATATTAAGTATTTTTAAATATTTCTGGTCGTCGAAAGAATTAAAGTATGCAGAAAATTCTCGCGCTTCGCGCAGATCGTATTGATTAAACGCTACTTAGACTGACAATAGCCTCTAAAAAATTCGCAGCTCTTGCATCTCAAGCGTATCCTCATTTGCAGGAAAGTTTCGATTTACAATCTGACTTCATTTACAAAAAGATTGCCTGGTTAGCCGCATTCCAAATTCATATTTGCATCGGGAAATTAGCTGTCAAAGCCCGTATAGCAATGCACACTAGGCTTCTGCGTAAGCTTCCAGTCTTAAGATGGCTGTCGCATTACAAGTGGCGACAAAATTTTGTTACTGATTTGATTGCCGGCTTTACGGTTGGTATACTGCAGATTCCTCAGGGTAAATAGATCAACAGCTTTTATTTTTATCTTATAATTCCAGAATTTTCTTTGATTTAATATTTTGGTCCACAAAGTTCTCGATGTCATATATTCCGGAAACGTTGGTTGGGAGGTAGACAAGAGTAAGTATAATCGAATGAGTTTTAAACTGGAAGCGGAACAAATTTCAAAAAATCAGTACGAAATTGATTTTATTTTAGTGTCGTAGTTATGTGGTAAATATCGTTGAAACTACTTGAATAACTGATTTTTTAGTATTCAGCATAAGCTGGACTGAAATTTTAAAAATTTTCATCTGCATTTAATTAAAAGGTTCTACGAAAAAAAGGCAGTAGGCACCTACAAAAAAATTAATAACTCCTCTGGTACGCCGGAAAATTTCGAGATGATGTTTAACACCGAGTTTGGCTGCTCGATTCTTTTCTTGCGTAGCGGAACAATTTATGTGCAGCGTGAATCCAAAAATCTTTCGGTGGCGTTTCATGCCGTTGTTTCAAAAAACAGACGCAAACTGTATCTTTGGTGTTGCGCATTGAGTGGAAATAGACGTATTTCAGAAACCTTAAAAATTTGCTACCGTCAATTAACAGTTTAGCACGAAAACGTTTTGCTATTTGTGTGTTTACGGTGATCGCTGTATGTAATTAGCGAAACGCTTGACATGCTTGTCGAGTTGATAAATGTAGAGTTTATATTTGGAAAAAATGTAAATTAAAAAGAAAAGCACATCTGTTGATGAATGTCCTTTGGTCTGGTTGGTGTTAGAGGAAGAGAAGGTTATATTGAGAGCTTTGTATATGTGATGTTGTTTCATTATATGAATGTATTTTCAGCCATTTAAATTCAATGGATAAAGTTCAGATCTAAACAAGCAGACATACAAAAAATACGTCTAGCAAATTAATTGTATTTTTATAAAGATGACTGGGCGGGGTTTGAGGGGCAATTTATCTCCTTCTCGCAAAAAGTTTTTCGCCTCACGCAAGAATTTTTTCACCCCCAGCATTTTCGATTTACCAAAAAGTCATCGTCATAAACGCCGTAAAACGGTTTTTTACGCGTATTCATCGTTTTTGTTCCTGAAAAAGGCACTTAAGGAAAAAAATTTTGGTTCTCAGAATTCCCGCGCTTTGCGCGTATATGGGGTCACTGTTTTTTGTTGAACTGATCTGTATGAATATGCAAGCCTGTCTTAAGGCAAGGAGGCAGTCCCTCCGCCCGATATATAACTAATTTTTGACTTCTAAATGTTTGTGACTGGTTCATATCTAAAGAAAGTGTATTTTTGGCCTATTGGCAGTCACATAAAATAATAATAATGCTTTATTCAAACCCGTAGGTACAATACAATGTTAAGAATAATACGCAACGTTTCGACAGTTAACCTACCGTCGTCGTCAGGCTCTTACAGAATATAAGAAGTTGTGGGCACCAGGAATCGAACCTTACAGCTAAGTATCATTTATTTCTAGAGTCTGTGGTTTTACCAACTGAGCTTCACTGGGCCAGTTGTATAATATTATTTGTTCCTTTTAAAGTAACATAATAATATTTTTAGTCTGGGGCCAAGGGCCTCTCCACATGGTGTATTCTCCTCAATAGGGCTCTATTCCATATACGACTGATTTCAATACTTCTTGAACCGACATTCTGCTCACTAGCCCTCTCCATCTCCAGGGTCTCCCGTATTTTCCTACGGTACCCATTGCTTTCTTCTGCGAGTATTGATGTATGCTCGAAATCTGGTCTACACCCACATGCTATGCAGTGTTCAGCAACCCCACTCCGTTCTTCTTTCAAATTCCTTAGTGCACTCCTATGTTCCCCAAGTCTTTTCTTAAGACTTCTACCAGTTTCCCCAATGTACTCCTTCCCACATTGTAGTGGTACTTTATACACTATGCCCTGCCGTAGATCTAAGGGTCTCTTTGGGGCAACACTTTGTAGTCTTTTTCTGATGGTGTCTTCACTCTTTGCCACAAGGCGCACTCCATATGCTTTGCACACTCGCTTAAGCTTCATGGTTAATGCCCCACTAAATGGTACTACTGCTGTTGCAATGTAGTTAGTTGCATCACCGCTTGAGGGTGCAAGTTGTAGGGCTCTTTTGTATTAATGGGCCAGGGTATCCATTAGCTTGAAACTCCTTAAGTATTTTCTGATGTTCACCTTCTTTACTGTGATTTGTTTGGCATATGCTCCTACATCTCATGGCCATTCCTCTAACTATACCTGCCTTTGTGCATTTCTGATGGTTCGACTGGTAGTTTAGGTATTGACCTGTATGTGTTGGTTTACGGTACACTGATGTCTCTAGATGGATGTAAACTGAATAGCAAGATTTTGACTATTCATGTGCTGGAGGAAAGCTTCTAACTCCCGATCTCCATGATCCCACAAGATGAATGTGTCATCAACGTACCTGAGCCACATTGTAGGTTTATATGGTGCTGTTTGCAGTGCCTGTTTTTCTAAATCATTCATGAACAGGTTGCACAGTACTGGTGACAATGGTGAACCCATGGACATCCCATCTACTTGCTGGTAATAATATTCCCCAAGCTGAAAGTAAGTACTCCTGACACAATATTCTACCAGTTTGGCAATGACCTCAGCACTCATAGTTGTTCTTTGTGCTAGGGTAATATCCTGTCTAAGCAGATTCAATACACATTCTATAGCCAACTGAGTTGGGACACTTGTGAAGAGGCTCACAACGTCTAGGCTGACTAGCCGTGTATTTTCCTGTATTACCATTGGTTCTATCTTAGCCACAAAGTCGTTGCTGTTCTTCAATGAGCTGGCAATGTTCTGCTGCAGTGGGTTAAGTATCTTAACCAGATATTTTGACAGAGGATGTATAGTTGTCCCAATGCAACTGACAATCGGTCTAAGTGGTACTCCTGGTTTGTGTATCTTTGGCAAACCATAGATATGTGGTGCTTTGCAGCCTTCTTTGATTTTTACCTCTTTGTCCAGACCTTCTTCCTTGAGCAGTTTCTTTAATGCTTGCTCTACCCTGGTAACTGGTGTGCGTTTACCAATGGCCTTGAACTTTGAGGGATCATCAATGATCTGCTGCAGCTTATTGTTGTACTCTATTCTATCCATCACTACTGCTGCACGACCTTTATCTGCTGGTAGAATGACTATGGTGTCATCTGCTTTTAGCATTTTAATAGCTCTAAGCTCTGCCTTGCTGATATTTGCCTCAGGCTTATCAACCCTGTCAATAGCTTGTCTAATCTTTAACCGAAAGTCATCCTTCCGTTCCTGTGGCAGGAAATGGGCTGCACACTCAATAGCTGTTATGATGTTCTTAATTGGGTGTTGACTTGGTGCTATAGCAAAGTTTAAGCCTTTTGCCAGGGCAGTCTGCTCATGATTAGTCAGTGGTCTATGGCTCTGATTTATTACCACCTTATCCAGGTTGAGGTTCTGTTGTCCCTGCCTTGGCATGAGTCTATCCAATTTTGCCTTCTGTCTCTGTGTTACCATTTCAAGCTGTCTTATGTACAATCTATCTACTGAGCCCTTTATCCTTATCCAATGATCATAGGTCATATTCCTCTCTAGGTCTTCTTCCAGTGCTTTCTTGCCATCCTGTAGACTAGACTTCCTCCACCTCATATGCCTAATTCGTTCTCTGACCAGGGCTCTTCCTGCCCTCTGTAGTATCCTCTGTGAACCCCTGCTGTTAATAGGGTCTCTAAGGTTTAAACCTGTAGGTATGATACCTAGGTCTCGACATTGCATCAGGAAGGTTAAACTTGATGATGCTTGAGCTAGTTTCTCCCCAATGCCATCCAACCTGCGGAGATCTCTAATTAAGTCAGGGCCATACTGCTGTAATAACTGACTTCTAAATGTTTGTGACTGGTTCATATCTAAAGAAAGTGTATTTTTGGCCTATTGGCAGTCACATAAAATAATAATAATGCTTTATTCAAACCCGTAGGTACAATACAATGTTAAGAATAATACGCAACGTTTCGACAGTTAACCTACCGTCGTCGTCAGGCTCTTACAGAATATAAGAAGTTGTGGGCACCAGGAATCGAACCTTACAGCTAAGTATCATTTATTTCTAGAGTCTGTGGTTTTACCAACTGAGCTTCACTGGGCCAGTTGTATAATATTATTTGTTCCTTTTAAAGTAACATAATAATATTTTTAGTCTGGGGCCAAGGGCCTCTCCACATGGTGTATTCTCCTCAATAGGGCTCTATTCCATATACGACTGATCTCAATACTTCTTGAACCGACATTCTGCTCACTAGCCCTCTCCATCTCCAGGGTCTCCCGTATTTTCCTACGGTACCCATTGCTTTCTTCTGCGAGTATTGATGTATGCTCGAAATCTGGTCTACACCCACATGCTATGCAGTGTTCAGCAACCCCACTCCGTTCTTCTTTCAAATTCCTTAGTGCACTCCTATGTTCCCCAAGTCTTTTCTTAAGACTTCTACCAGTTCCCCAATGTACTCCTTCCCACATTGTAGTGGTACTTTATACACTATGCCCTGCCGTAGATCTAAGGGTCTCTTTGGGGCAACACTTTGTAGTCTTTTTCTGATGGTGTCTTCACTCTTTGCCACAAGGCGCACTCCATATGCTTTGCACACTCGCTTAAGCTTCATGGTTAATGCCCCACTAAATGGTACTACTGCTGTTGCAATGTAGTTAGTTGCATCACCGCTTGAGGGTGCAAGTTGTAGGGCTCTTTGTATTAATGGGCCAGGGTATCCATTAGCTTGAAACTCCTTAAGTATTTTCTGATGTTCACCTTCTTTACTGTGATTTGTTTGGCATATGCTCCTACATCTCATGGCCATTCCTCTAACTATACCTGCCTTTGTGCATTTCTGATGGTTCGACTGGTAGTTTAGGTATTGACCTGTATGTGTTGGCTTACGGTACACTGATGTCTCTAGATGGAACTGAATAGCAAGATTTTGACTATTCATGTGCTGGAGAGCTTCTAACTCCGATCTCCATGATCCCATCAAGATGAATGTGTCATCAGCGTACCGTAAGCCACATTGTCGGCTCATATAGTGCTGTTTGCAGTGCCTGTTTTCTAAATCATTCAGTCGAACCATCAGAAATGCACAAAGGCAGGTATAGTTAGAGGAATGGCCATGAGATGTAGGAGCATATGCCAAACAAATCACAGTAAAGAAGGTGAACATCAGAAAATATTTAAGGAGTTTCAAGCTAATGGATACCCTGGCCCATTAATACAAAGAGCCCTACAACTTGCACCCTCAAGCGGTGATGCAACTAACTACATTGCAACAGCAGTAGTACCATTTAGTGGGGCATTAACCATGAAGCTTAAGCGAGTGTGCAAAGCATATGGAGTGCGCCTTGTGGCAAAGAGTGAAGACACCATCAGAAAAAGACTACAAAGTGTTGCCCCAAAGAGACCCTTAGATCTACGGCAGGGCATAGTGTATAAAGTACCACTACAATGTGGGAAGGAGTACATTGGGGAAACTGGTAGAAGTCTTAAGAAAAGACTTGGGGAACATAGGAGTGCACTAAGGAATTTGAAAGAAGAACGCAGTGGGGTTGCTGAACACTGCATAGCATGTGGGTGTAGACCAGATTTCGAGCATACATCAATACTCGCAGAAGAAAGCAATGGGTACCGTAGGAAAATACGGGAGACCCTGGAGATGGAGAGGGCTAGTGGGCAGAATGTCGGTTCAAGAAGTATTGAGATCAGTCGTATATGGAATAGAGCCCTATTGAGGAGAATACACCATGTGGAGAGGCCCTTGGCCCCAGACTAAAAATATTATTATGTTACTTTAAAAGGAACAAATAATATTATACAACTGGCCCAGTGAAGCTCAGTTGGTAAAACCACAGACTCTAGAAATAAATGATACTTAGCTGTAAGGTTCGATTCCTGGTGCCCACAACTTCTTATATTCTGTAAGAGCCTGACGACGACGGTAGGTTAACTGTCGAAACGTTGCGTATTATTCTTAACATTGTATTGTACCTACGGGTTTGAATAAAGCATTATTATTATTTTATGTGACTGCCAATAGGCCAAAAATACACTTCCTTTAGATAACTAATTTTTTTATATGGGTCCCTTTATTGATAAAATATACTTTTCTAAGGCATTGTTGAATATTAAAATTTCTATTTTTCAGTTTTGATTTTGATATGCCTCAAAACATATTTAAAATGCTGTTTTTTCAGCGACTTTTTGGCTTAAAACTATAACTCGTCCAGTTGTATTGAATTTCTCTTAAAATTTTTTGTTTTTTACCTTTCAGAAAGGAAGAGCATCGTCAGAAACTTTAAAAGATGTTTTTGACGCGTATCCATCGTTTTGAAATCCTAAAAAGCACAATAATAAATTTTACGGGCTCAGCCCCCCTTTAAAATTTCCACACTGCGCATGTATGGACATCCATTCATATATTTCACTGCTCGAAACTTCGGGTGAGGGAGCCCACGGTCGTTTTTCAGGGAGGGGGAAATGACCTCCAATTTTTGGCTAAAAACAGCCAAAAAACACCTTAAGACGGCCAAAAAATTTTCAAAAAATCGGGGGATCAAAAATTTTTTGGCTGTGGGGTATCCACCTTTCCCCCATGTCACATGTCTAAGTCCATTCCTTCCACAACGATGTTCTTATATATTTGGTCTATGCACTGCTTATTTTGTACGAGCCTCTTTGTACATGTACAAAGATTTCCGGAAAAAGTCTTTGTTCTTAACAGACACTACTTCGCTTATGAATTCAATACAACACAAAAAATAAAAATGTCAATTTTATCTTCAAACGGCAGAAAATAGTGCAAACTTATCAAATAGTTCTTACTTTCTGCATAAAATCTTTATAAAACAGTAGAGATAGATGTTAAATATGTTTGAGTCTGTACAAAGGTGCTTAAAGATAGATTTGAAGTGTTTAATGCCCGCGCTTTGAGCTAAATAGATTGTAATAACGATATTAGGCGCGAAATTTTGAAAAATTTTTGAAATTTTGCTAAAAATACTCAAAAAAAGCGTTCAAAGATGGCTCCGAAAATCTTTGTACGAGTCTCAAAATCTTAGTCTCGTACAAAAAAAACAATGGGTCTATGTCTATTGTCGCATTTGCAACTTGCAGGCATGGCGTATGGGGAACTTGCTGGTGTGGACGCCGTTCACGGGTTGTACACTTCATTCTTTCCGAGCCTCTTCTATATTTGGTTGGGCACTTCGCGACACATATCATTAGGTTAGAAAGAATCCGTTGTCGCTTTGTCCATTTATTGCTATTGATTATAATAAAGCTTTGGAATAATGTTTACAATAAATTGCATCACCGAAAAACATTGACTTTGAAATATTAAAATTCGAATCGGCACGTAATCTGATAAATTTTTTTGGAAAATATTTAGTTATGTACTTTCTCCATCCAGTGCGGCATTAAACGCGAGGAGAAACGCGGTCTCTATTGCAGTCAAAAATGTTTTATAGTTCGAGGTACATAATGCATTTAATCTTTTGAAAAAACGAATCACCAAAATAGCGATAAAAATCGCATTGATTTGATTTGACTACCGTCATCTATATTATTTTTGACATGACTGATGTGAACATTCCTTGGGCATGTCGTGGGATTATCAATGTCCGTAAAGCTTAAAAATACTTCAGAAAGCAAGTTTTTCCCCTAAACATCGGATTAAAGAGTCCGTTTTTGTATGGAAGGAAGCGGCTGACTTGATGTTTCCCTACTTTCATTTATGCCTACTGTATGACAATGGAATGCAGTTTACGCATTATTTGTTTTTAACCCTTGCAAGAGTTTTACAAAAAATGTTTTATAAAGGGTAAAGGGTTTACAAATTTGGCTGATGCGGACATGAAACTTCAGGACCGGCTGCATTGAATAGATGAAGTGTCTTCTTTCAAGCCTTGCAAAAAATTTTAGCCAGATATCGGCGGTGCTGGCCCCACTGCGGTTTGTTTGCACCCAACTTTAATATTGTTTAAATACCAATAGCATCATTGGTCGTGCTATTTCTTTGTATACTCCTTCGACGATATCCTGAAATTTTTGCACTTAGTAGGACGTGTATCTAATATGGGGGTTCGAAAAATGGGATAAATATTTTTTGTGACTAGAATTATTGCCAAAAATATCAGAAAAACGCAGTAACGTGATTCAATGCAGTAACTCTGGGGTTTAAATAATGTCAAAGTGAGGTGTAAACAAATTGCCGTAGTGCGCGAACCGCTGGTGGCTGGCCAAAATTTTCAACGCGATTCAAAGAAAGACATGTTTATCTATCAAGTGCAGCTGGTCCTGAAGTTTTATCTTCACATCAGCCGAAGTAATGACTAGAGCCCGGATTTTTAAGTGGAAAAAAATCATTTTTCTTGGAAGATTACGTGGAAAAATAAGGCATTCTAAGTGGAAAATTACGTGGAAATTTTGTCAATACTCGTGCACACTAGCGTGGTAGAACTCGTTTAAATCACTCAGAAACGCATAAAAACAATTAAAATTAGGCATTTTAATGTTTTCAAATGCAAAACCTCAACGCCTATTACTAAGAATCCTCTGTGTGAAAAATATCGCTCACCGGAACCAAAGGTGCACAGCGTTTTTAGTCAAAATTTTGGATTTTTAGTCTGACGTAAATCGTTACTAAATCAGGGTTTCTTGATTGGCTCGATGCGAATTTTTCATCAGCAAAACCGGACAGATTCTTCATCAATATGATACTGACTGCTGATTAATCGTTTGTATTTGTTGACTATAATCAATTTTTATGATTAAATCGCAGATTTCGCATTTAATCAGAGAACAATCGATAAATATGAAATCTTTTTATATTGTCGTGCAATTGGACTAAGCTTAGGAACCGATATTTTTGACATGGCAAGTAGAAATATCGTTCAACGTGCTCATCGATACATAAAAATGTCAAATTACGTGTAAATTTTCCTACTTACCAAGATTACGTGGAATTAAGTGAAAAATGTCAAATTAAGGGAAAATAAAACTTATCCTACCGCGCTAAAACTCCGTTTTTAGACGTTTCTCACTCAGTAGATTTCAAATCGATCCTAAAAAGAGTTAATGTAGCCTTTTTATGGGCCACCCTGTATAATCATGCAATTATACGAGTATAGGTATATGTATGTATGAAGCTGTAACATGCGCATGATTATGATATGTCTATGTATTAATATTGATACATTACATACTTATTCTATGTAGTTCAGGCGCTTTTTCCGTTGTATGCCTTATGATTGCTGATGCTCGATATCGCTTGATTCCTAATGATCAGTCAACGAATGCAACGGAGGCAGCTATGAATAACTTTCTTGATTCTAATCAAACAGCAACTGATTTACTTGAAATGAGTAGCATCGAGCTTACTTCGTCGTTATGCTTACTTACGGGTCTAATACAGGTAAGGAAGGAAAAGCTCGTGGACTATGCTACATTCTGTCGAGGCATATTAATTTTCTTCAAATACATAATATTACAACGTCTTTATTACTAATGTTCTTATTGATTATTATTTGGTATTATTATTATTTGTTATTATTATTATTATTATTGTTATCTATTTATTTTTATTTCCAATTTTTTCGATTTATTGTTACGTTTTTTTTGTCGTAGAATCGTTATTTCTTGACGTAATTTAATTTTTGATTGTACCTGTCTTCTAACAAAATATTTAATAGTTTGTGAGAATTCATATTTTTCCATTCATTCGAATTATGGCACTTATTTTACATTTTCAGATGTCGGGGAAGATTTTCATGTTTTCCTGCTTTACCATTTCTTGCATAAAAGAATTGATATGTAATACGAAATGCGTGTAAGTACCTAACAGTTTAAGACATAGAACAGCTCGTCAAACCGTTCCACTTTTTAATCAAAAACCTAAAATTATACCACCTTGCATCAAATAGTCAAAAAAATTTAATTTTTGCTTTTCAGTTAATATTCGATAAGACATTAAGGAAAGATTAGACGTATGAAAACCTTGCGGTTGATAATTCTTAATACCAGTGGAGTAAGCGATCGGTTATTCCAATTTGCATGGAGTTTAGTGTTAGCGATTTTTTTGTTATTTAAACGACGAAAATGATCGAAATAGCCTATAAAATGTTTTTTATAATAATATCGCATTTTAAAAGCATTTTTAGTCCATTTTGACTGAATTATACGTATCACTTTTGATGCTTGAAAATAGATGAATTGATCAAATTTCGGTGCTTTTAGAGTAAAAGGCATATATATGTAAGCATCCATCCGGGAATTTTTGAGTTTATTACTGTTTTTCCCCAAAAATGATGCGAAAAAATGTCACTCAAAAATCGCCGAATAGTACCTGTATGACTGACCCTTCAAAGGGGTGATCCCCTCCTCACCTTATGTGCATGTATGACTAAGCCTCTTCGTTTTTCCTCACTAGTATTTAGTTCTCAAAAACAAGTTTTCATCTCAGTGGGTAGTTATATGTTATGTATGTGAAACGTTCTTAACGTTTGTTACGATGCCGATTGCTGCTTTAGTTAGTTTTAGGTATATTTAATTTTGGCTTCGTCTCTGCTTACATATCGGATTCAGTTATCAGTGGTTTTACGACTGGTTCTGCTGTGCATGTATTTGCTGCTCAACTTGACAAGATTTTTGCCACTAAAACCGCTCGGTACCAAGGATTCGGCAAATTATATTTTGTAAGCACAAATCTGCGGTCTGTTTAAATATTCTTATTTATTTTTTATTTTATCTTAAGATGCCTTTGGCCATATCTCAATAGAGCATTAGTCACAGAGTACTAATTTTTAACTGAAGATTTTCGCAGAACGCCAATAGTGTCAGAAAATGAAACTAATTCTTCATTCAAACATGCCAAAATCGGAGATGCGAATTTTTAATCACTCAATTATATTTTTTCATTCGTGATCTTATTTCAAAACTGCCCTTCTACAATGGCGCAACGCTGATTATGTCGTTGATTTGCATTGTCGTTCTATACGTCACTAGGGAATGTTTGACGCCGCCATTCAAACGTCGTTATAGAGTTCCTATTCCTATTGATCTTATAGCAGTGAGTATCAGACATGCACAGCATTGAAATTTTGAGGGTGGGTTGGAATTTCAAGTGCCACTTTTGGGCTCAAAAACGGTGAATACGCGTCAAAAAATATCGTTTTTCGGCGTTTCTAGCGATACTGTAGCTTTCTAGCATGAAAATACAAAAAAAGTAAAAAAATACAAGAAAAATTCGAAAAATGAACAAAATATAGTCAAAAAATGAGTATATGGCGCGAAGCGCCGAAAAATTTGACACTTTTGAGCAAACAGAGAGCGAAAAACGCATAAAAAGCTCCTTTTCTACGAATTTTTTGAAAATTTCCAAAAAATCTCGAATTCTGGGGGTGGATAGATTTCTAAGGGGATGGAAAGATTCCTAGAGGTGCAAAAATTTCTGGAGGTGCAACAATTTCTGGAGGTCGAAAACCCCCAAACTTCCCAAGGTCATGTATGGTGAGTGTGTAGATACTGGTTAGTTTACTGCGATTACTTGCTCTAGAATTATTATTTTTATTTGATGATTATATCATTATAATTTTATTATAC
This sequence comes from Mermis nigrescens, assembly GCA_036768485.1. Taxonomy (NCBI): domain Eukaryota; kingdom Metazoa; phylum Nematoda; class Enoplea; order Mermithida; family Mermithidae; genus Mermis; species Mermis nigrescens. The sequence continues at coordinate 26,774 of JAVLUZ010000627.1, read as the reverse complement.
AAGCATTGTTACAACGAATTCACTATGGTAGGACCGTGCTTTAAAAATATTTCAGACAACCTGCGGTAGAATTCATTAGGCAGGTTTTCACACTCTTAGTGACATTTGCTATTGGTCGCCATTTCATGTCAATCCGCATTTTTTTGCAGGCTGAGTGTATACTTATCCGAAATATTATACAACTAAGGGGCTGTTTAAACATACTTAGCCTACGTTATATACATACATGTATGTATATGTATATACATGGGCGTACGCAAGGGGGCGTGAGGCGGCCGCCCCCCTTAACCCAAAAATCATTTTTAAAAACGTGGAATAATGCATAAAAATGATGGAAATTAGCATCTTTTTCATTGGCGCTTCGCGCTGTAGAATCATTATTTTCGTTAATTTAGGCTCAAGCGCGACCAAAAAACGTCACTTTTCATAGCTTATTGAGAGAAAATAAATTCTTTCGAAAAGTTTGAAATTTATGAGCTTTACGGATAGAGCAAGCTCGGAAACGTCAGAAAATGCACCTTATTTGGTGCCCCGGCGAACGATTCCCGAAATATATGATCACCAATTTCGGACAGCCCCCTTGAAGGAAAACCTTTGTACGCCCATGTATATGTACATATATAAATCAACTAATGTTAAAAACGTTGCCAACATTGATTATAATGTGTAACTACTCCATACGCCGGCAAAACCACAAGTAATTTAACAATAGTTTGCGCATGTTGCACCAAGATGAAACCTTCAGCTTTCTGTGAGAAACCATGGACTTATTCACGATTATTGCCAACTTGTTCAAATGTCAAATCTGTTTATTCGAACAATCAACAACATCCTATATTATGTATGTTACATGCATTTCATTCCCGAAATAGGACAACGAAATTCTGCTTCAGTTTCTTAGTTCATCGATTTAGTAATACTACTAATACTGCGATTGGCTTGGCAGACAACCAATTTTTATGAATTCCTTTGCGGATTTTAATTCTGCCACAACCGCACATTAGAATCTGTCCGCCTTGTCGGAGTCAATCAATCAACTATCTGTAATGTTATTGAAATTAGTTTTATTTATTTGTTTTTTTAGCTGTTTCGCTCAATTTTTATTTAAGTTTTTTGCTTTACTCATTTTCTTATTCAATTATCATTTATTTTTTATCATAATTTAACTTCTTGTTTCTTATAATTTATTTTCCCTAATTATTTTTAAATTTGTGATTTCTCCCTATTTTTGTTATTTATTCCTTTTTTCTGATTATTTATCTTCTCCATTTTTGCCTGCTCATTTTTCTCATACTCGTGTTCTTATGTGATCTATTATTATGCTGTCTACTGTGATGCTTACATATATATTTTCTTCGTACGCCTTTATACCATAATTCGTTCTTTGCTAGTTAATTATTTGTAATATACGTAAATCGCTTAATTTTATAGCAGTTGTTGTTGCAACGACTGTATCTTATTCAGCCGATCTGTCCTCCATCTATAATATTGATACTGTACGTCACATTCCAACCGGGTAAAAGCATGTATGATGTATAGTCTTGGTAATAATATTTCCTATAAGCCTAAACATATGTCACATATATAATGCAAAAAATATTCCATTTTTTATCTTTTTCAGCTTAGATTTTTTAAGTAAGTATGTAATATAAGTAATAGCAAAGCAATAGTTTATTCAGAAAAACGTATAGCTAAAACTTTACAGAAAAGAAGACTATGCAATAAGCTATATGTGAAATTTGAAAAAAAATCAAATCATCGAAAATCGTATATTTTGCAGGCTGCCGAAACCTCAGATTCCAAGATTTGACATTATGAAATACATCATCGGTGACGCTGTCAGCATTAGCGTAGTTGCCTTCACCGTTTCTATTTCGATGGGCCGAATTTTTGCTAGGCGGCACAACTATAAGATTGATGCCAATCAGGTAATTGGATGTATTTATGCGTACTTGGTAAATCGTTCAAAATGTTGCTAGTATATTCAAGGCGGATTCAGGATGCGGGGTGGCGGCTCTCCCTCCTGTCGCCTAAAAGAAGTTAGAGCGATAAGGAATTGATTTGTATCTTTAAATGATCTTAGCCATTTTGTTATAATGACTTTTCGCACTCATTAAGGACATTTACTGACTTTCTTTGTGCTCTAAATACCTTAGTTTTGCATTGAAAAGGGGACTTTTTGTGACGCAGAACAAAGATCTTTTGTTTCTTACAATGATTTCTTGAATGGAGACAGTAATTAAAACAGTCTTATTTATCTTTTTAGTCAATATTCGATTTTTTCAATTTTTTTATTAAAACTTTTTCCGCATCGCATCATATCCTTTAGCTGCATTTTATTGCATTACGTAACATAGAAGGGAACTATGTGCTTCAGCGGCGTTTTGCGTCCTTTCTTATCGCTTTGTGCCGATTTTCACTTTTAATTTTGCGCGTTTTTTATACAAAATTTTGAAAAAATATTTAAAGTGTTATCACGTCAGGAAGCGATTCTGCTTATTAAAAGACGGCGACAAGTATTACATTACGCAAAATGGACGGATTTTTCGATTATTTTTGCCTTTATTAGGAAAATGTCGGGTTTTGCCCTCTGTCAGAGGATCCTAAATCTGTGACTGAGCATACATATGTACGTATTTTTGTCATGCTCGCGGCATAAATGTATATTACTCGTCTTTTTAGGAAGCACGATAAATTCTTGTATAAATGCTTTATTTCCACACCATTTTGTCTGAAAATGTTATTCCTTCTAAGATTAGTCTGTATAATGTTTGGCATATTGTATAGGCTATATTGTTACATTAAAAAGCTCTCTTTGTACGAGCTACTAAGGCCACACAACAATTTTGAAAATTGCGTGACGTTCATACATATTCTTGGGTCGTTTTCACTTCGCAAAAATATTTTCACGCCCCCCCAGATTTCGCTGTTTTCGAAAAAGTCGTAAAAAAACTTTGTTTACATAGTTCTTTTTTGCAAGAGAAAAGCAGATTCCAATCTTTTTCAAGGGACTTCAGAATGTCCGCCCGACAATACGTATTTTGACGTAAATTTCAGCAAAAATGTCGGATTAAAACAAAGACGGTGTTTAAGTACTACCTGTCGTAGTTTTAGCTGAAATCGATCAACATCTACCTGACTTTAAAAAAAGATGCAGAAAAAATATTTTGGGCACAAACGTGATTATATGTATACTGTTTGTTGCAGGAGCTATTAGCATTAGGCTTTATGGAGTGTGGTTCTTCTTTGTTCCAGTGTTTTCCGTCATCTGGCTCGCTTGGACGTAGCATAGTTTTCGAAGGGGCTGGTGCAAAGTCACAGGTATATTTTTCACTTTAATGCTAATTTATTATTTTGTTTTGATTTGGGAAAGATGTTTGATTAAGCCTTTCCTTCACGCTTACATATGTGTAGACGACACATTCCCATAGAGGGGTGAGAGGGGTATTACCCCTACCTCAGGGTCCAAGATTTGAATCAATGTCGGACGATTTTGAGCTATCAAACATTTTCTGCATAATTTTTGGGCACAAAAGCAGCGAAGATATTCAAATTTTTTGGCGCTTCGCGCCGACTAATACATTTCTGTTTTGTTTACCCATAAAATACCTAGAATGAAATTAAAATGAACTGAAAAGTCAAAATTTTCGTTGAATTCTTATATTTTTCACTTACAAGAGTGACGAAACTAGTCAGAATGGGACAAAAAGTATTTAAAATTCAGTTTTTCACATTAAAACATGCTATATTTGATGTTTTAGCCATTTTTCATATTCGACCTGCAAAAAAGGCTTGACTCTAAATTTAGTGGTCCTAAATTTTGGGATTTCACCCCCCTGAACTTTCGACCTTGGGAAACTATGGTAGACGATGGAAGCACATAGGACCATTTTTGTCATTTAACTAGCAAAAGAAGTGTGAACACTAAATTTGCTGGTCTGGATTTGTGGGATTTCAGCCCTTCCCCCTCTGCCGACCCTACCCTGACCTTGTGCATCTATATATAGTGCAGACATATGTACATTGACAGGAGAGTGGGTTCCGTTTTTTGCACTGGCATTGTGCAAAAAGCCTTTTTGCGCGTGTGTGTATCTTTTACACTATTTATGCACTTATCTTTTTGCACATGCTAAAATTCCCAAAATCTTTTTTCACAAAGCTAAAAACGTTTGCGATTGGCAAAAAGACACTAAGGATCTCTTTAGCCAAAATTTGTCTTTCACCCATCGTCCATCTCTGACTTTATAGCGAAATAGCACTTTTTTATGTGTTTTTGCCAAAAAAACTATAAGGTTTTTTATTCCCCTAAAATACTTGCTTACTAAATCAACGACTAATATACAATTTTTTATTTGCATTTTAGAATAATGTCGAAATCGTTTTTCATTAGAAGCAGTCGTGTGTATTCGAATCAAAAATCGAAGAATCCTTTAAAAATAGAGTTCTTCCAGGAGGTTGAGAGAGGCGGTAGTCGTCCCTATTAACCAGTATTTTGCCCAAGGAAAGAAATGAGATGTATCAGTACATATGAACGGTTGTCAGCATGTACATGTGTATCTTAATATTTGGCGTCTATTCGCTCGTACTATTATTGTTTTATGTTAGAAAATGTTAATTTTCAAGACTGTTAGTGGTCACAATATTCTAATAACGTTTTATTTCCTCAGATAGCGGCTCTTGTGTCTTGTTCCTTGATATTGACGGTTTTGCTGTGGCTTGGGCCGCTTTTTGATTCCTTACCCAAGTGTATTCTTCCTCTTGATTATTATTTAATTTTATTGGGTTTCTGTCAATGTGGAAAGCATATTGTGTATGTTTGTTTAATGGGGCGGAATACGGAAGCGTTGGCCCTTCCCCTCCTTAATAAGCTCATTAGGTCGCCATATAGCACAGGATAGGTCGCCTATCGGATTTCATAATCTTTTATTGATTAAAATATTTGCAATTTGGTTCATTAGAAATCCGTATTTTATTGTTTATGAGTGATGAGTTAAGAAGCTTTGGTGCTTGTCAATGGCAAACTAAATGTATCAAAAAAGTATCGATTTTGTCACATACCCTCGTATAGGTTTCAATGTGTGCTTGCCATCAAAATATTATAAGCTGTCTTTTTTGGTTAGAAAAACTTGATTATTAATAGAAGTTGAGATTTGTCATATTATGGAAGGTTTACTGCTCAAAATGTATGCTGGCCCGTTTTTTAAAGCTTAAATTTTTCGATGATTCCGGCGGATTTCTTATTTTTCTATAATATTTTTGTCTAAAGAGCTCAGGATTGACAAAGACGTGATGAAAATTACATTTTCTGCGCTTTACGCCGGCTCATGTTTTCTGCGTTGCTTTTCTTTGCAATCCACAACATTAAGTACAAACTACAAAGATAAAAAATAGAATTTTCTAGAGTCAAGTTTCAGTCTTGCAAATATATAATCTTTAGATTCATTTTTTTCAAATTTCCCTTCGCCATTGTATCAGCTTTCGAGAAAAACTCAGACACATCTTTATTTTTGGTCAGCTCCTAACTACTCGTGAGCGTACGTGGGCAGCAAGAAAATTCTGGGGGGGAGTGCAAGATTTTTCAAAGGTCAAAAAATTACCTTAAAAATGGTGGTATGGTGAAAAAACACCATTTTTCGACTTTTCTCATCGAGCACTATCCATTGGCATCAAAAAATAACGAAAAAAACGGAGAGAAAATTTTAAAATTGAATTCTGGGGGGATTTTAGTTTCTCGGGGGTGCATACCCTCCCAAACGCTCAGGTGTGCTCGTGAGGTAGATGCAGTCAAAAATTTTGCTCTACATCTGCAATATCTGTGCCTGGCTTTTTGTCGGAATGTAGAAGATATGCTATCTAATACGAATATGTACATGCTCAAAAATGAACCATGTAAGAAAGAACGCAATCAATAAAAATTGTGCGGCGATGGCGATAAACGTAAATCACCAGCGAAAAGGTTGCTGTCAATATTGCGAAAAATATGTAGATTGCATACATATTACGATAAGTACTTATTGCATTTTCTGAAGATTTGACCTTCTTACACCGCAATCATTTGCTCATAGTTTTTTCCATGTGAAACTCAGTTTGTTAATTTTTCAGTGTATTCTGTCTTGCATCATAATCGTGGCATTGAAAGGCTTCTTTGTTCATTTCTACGATTTAGTCGACTTATGGGCCAAGTCAAAATTTGATTTTGTAAGCGCTGTAGAACGTTAATTTTCACTCCGCTGATTAGCCTTTTATATCGCTTTTGCTGCTTTTAGTCTTCTTGGTTAGTCGCCTTCTCATCCGTGATTGTTTTTGATGTTACCCATGGCTTAATCATTGCTGTTTTGTACAGCCTGGTCACGTTGTTGTTCAGATCACAGTGGTAAATACTACATCACACAGAAATCAAGTTTTAAGCCTAATTGAACTACTGTTTTTGATAAAAGGTATGAAACATATGTAGAAAAGTTTCAAAAGTTAGGTTTGCCCAAGATCCGAAGTCGATCATTTTGCTTTATACATGCAAAATCACGTTATCAATGCGTCCTTTTTAGGATTGACTTTTATTTCACACAAATGACACGGCGCTTTTGAAATTTCTTTTTATAGTCTGGCTATGGCTCCAGTGCACTTTCAAATTGCAGAAAATTGCAATCTACATCTTAACTCTTATAAGTGATGACCATGAATGGGCAGCGACCAAATTCTAAGGGTAGTACTCGGGTTCTAAGGGTAGTATACCATAAGTGTAGTACCCGGGACCCGTGCTTTCTACACTGCACTATGAGGATATAGTACCCGTGACCCGTGCCTTCTACACTGCATTATAAGTATACGCGTTTGGCTGCTACTAGTTAGAAAAAATAAAAGAGATGACCTCAAAAAAAATACACACAACTATAGCAAAACATATTTTTATCAGTCAGATCATTTTTATCAGTCGGATCGGAATTATGAATATTTTTAAGCTTCGGATCAGTTAAAAGATAAGCGTAGCATCATCAAATTTTTCGGTTAAACGCACATCATGAATCTGTTTTTTGTACGGGGTGCGATAAAAATTATTCGCATATCCAGGAAAAGTCCAAATTAAATGTTTCTATTTGGCGCTGTCCAGGCTGCAGATGCAAGCAGTCCTTGTTAGCTGACAGCTATTTTCTAGCTCACATTCGCGAAAAACAACCCTGTTGATTTCTATTTTTCATTTTGTCGATTATTCCGATTTGACTTGGCGCACACTAATTTGTTAGCTTGTATTTGCGAAAAATAACCCTGTTGATTTCCTATTTTTAATTCGGGTGATTCCTTACTTATTTGTCACTTATGCAATGCAGTGTTGATAGTACGGGTCATGCAGTGTAGAAAGTACGGGTCACGGGTACTATGCAGTGATCGGACCGAGGTTACTTTTGGACCCTCGGCCGAGGCCGAGGCGACTTAAAATCCTTGCCTCGGCCGAGGCCGAGGCCGAGGGTCAAGCTTATATACCTATACCCATAAATAGTACTCTTAGAATATTTTGTATGCACATGAGCTAGAGAATAATCGTAATATTAAACACTTTATCGAATGTCAAACAATTCATTTTTATTTTCAATAATAGTAGATTAAATGTGTGAAGGATTTATTGAATAAAGTCAGCAGCATGAAAGCATACTTAATTTAACAAGTTGCCGTTGATGAAGACTTGGAAAAGTTGATGAAAAATATGGCTGAACAAGCACTTAAAAACTTTTATTACTATAAATAAGAAAACAGTGTCGAAGAAATAAACGAACAAACCAAATAAGCTAAGTGAAGACAGAACTGTAGCCATTGTTGTGCTCGCTTTTGCAGTAATGCATGTTTAAACACGCTTTTTCGATCATCCAATTCTGGTGTGGCAGGTAATATGACGGAAACTGCACTGTACTTTCCGATCATAGTTTCCCAAGGTCCAGAGTTGAGGGAAGGGTGAAATCCCAAAATGGGGGACCAGTAAATTAAGTAGTGTCTTTGTATGAGCGAACAAATTTTTGTAGATATATTATATAAATATATTTTTGAACATACACATTTTTGCATACTGCCAGTGTGTGACCTGCAACCGGTATGCAGTCCTAAACAGTGTTTTTTGTGCAAGATACCTTTTTACGTGTAGCTAATTCCTGGGTTTCTGAATATTTGACATTTTTTTTATTCTAAATGCAAATTCTACTATTTTAAAGATATATAGGACAGACAATTACTGATGCGCCGAAAATTTTCGGAAATTTTACACCTTTTTACAGTTTTTGTCTCTCCAAAAATCTTTGTGCATGTATAAAGACGGTCCTGAAAAGATTCTGTACATTATGAAAAATCTTTGCCGAATACAAAAAACCGTGGCCCTAAATGTGATAATTCGGCCTGAATTTAGTTGATAATATTAGTTCGGCGCGAAGCGCCGAAATTTTTATCAGCTTTTGAGGAAATTTACACATAAAAGTTGACTGAGAAAGCTAAAACAACTTGTACTACAAAATCAGAAATATTACAGATATTGTAATATGCTAATTAAATCTTGTAATAAGCACTACTGTGCTTAGAAATCCAATGCAACATCAGGATAAATTAGTCAATTTTATCTTTGAATGGCAAAAAAGTGCAAAGTTATTAAATAGTACTTATTTTGCATAAAATTTTTAAAAACAGTATAAATAGATACAAAAGATATTTAAATCTGCATAAAGATGCCTAGATTACCCAAAAATTAATCTTTAATGTTTATTTCCCCTGCTTCAATCTAAATACAGTATATTAGCGATATTTTGCGCGAAGCGCCGAAAATTTTTTGAAATTTCCTAAAATATACTGAAAAACGATATTATTAATATCACTTTGTCCAAGAAAGAATTTCAACATTGTATAAAAATGGCTCCAGAGAATTTTGACCCACCCTCCTCATTTTTGGCGAAAATTTGCGCTTTGTTGGCTATTTTTAGGTGCTTTTGCCATTTTTGACATAAAATTAGAGTCGCTAATCCCCCTCCTTCTAAAAATGGCCAGGGACCCCTACCCGAAATTTCAAGCCGTTACATGTATGCCGAGGAGCCCCTCCCGAAAGTTTTGAGCTGTTGCATGCATGTTTTATAGTGATAGTTAGACTATTCACTCTTGCTTACATTCAAAAATACTTTATCATTTCGTGAAATTCTAATAGTTAGCTGCACTTTTGCCATAGTAAAAATTAACTTCAAAAATTATTCAAAAGGTTTTCACCAAAAATCGTCTGACATTGACTTGAGTCTTGTACCCTGAGAGTAAGGTAATAACCCTCCCTCACCCCCCCTTTGGGAATGTTTGTTTCCGATCTATGTCGAGCATGAGAATTGAAACTTAGTCATCACATGAATAATCAATTGACACTTTGCTGTATGTAACTTGGTGTAACTGCGTACGCGACTAAAACCATAAGAAAAGTCTATAGGTTAAAAATAGCCTCTGTACTGCATATGCATTCTAAATAGTTAATATTCAACGGATATATTAAACTTATTCAAATTTGATTTTAACCCTCGGCACCTCGGCACTTTTCAGCTTCGCCCTCGGCGCCGAGGCCGAGGCTCCAAAAAACGCCGAGGATTGCCGAGGCCGAGGCTTCGGTCCGATCACTGGTACTATGTACTTATAGTGCAGTAAAGAAAGTACAGGTGACGGGTACTATATATACTATATACCTATAGTGCAGTGTAGAAAGTACGGGTCCCAGGTACTACACTTATGCTGTAAATACTACATCACACGCAGAAATCAAGTTTTAAGCCTAATTGAACTACTGTTTTTGATGAAAGGTATGAAACATATGTAAAAAAGTTTCAAAAGTTAGGTTTGCCCAAGATTCGAAGTCGATCATTTTGCTTTATACATGCAAAATCACGTTATCAATGTGTCCTTTTTAGGATTGAGTTTTATTTCACACAAATGACACGGCGCTTTTGAAATTTCTTTTTATAGTCTGGTTATGGCTCCAGTGCACTTTCAAATTGCAGAAAATGGCAATCTACATCTTAACTCTTATAAGTGATGACCATGAATGGGCAGCGACCAAATTCTAAGGGCGTCTGGGTGATGCAGAACTGGCAAAAATCTAAATAACATGATGCCAAAAGTTTAATCCTGGGGTTCTATCGATTCTAGGACGTCTACTGGATTCTCGGGGGTCTACTTCTCCAAACCCCGCCCCCCTTAGTCAACATGTGATGATGACCAGACATGCACGACTGGAAGAATGGGAAATTTTCTCGGGAAAATGAGACAAAATGAAGGCCAAAAATGAAAAAAATTGGAAATTTTCTCCAAGAGTGCTTTAAATTGACTAGAAACTGTGTAGTGACATAGGTTTAGCGCTTATATCAGTTTGAAGTCGTTTTCACCAAAAGGCTCAATTTTTGAACATTTGGCATATATGTATTAAGAGAATCAAAATATGGGTATAGCATAAGTTATGCATATACATGATCTTGGGGAAGAGGTTTGGGGAGGGTTTTCATTCCCCCCCCTCCGAAAAATTTTCACCCCCTCCCTTCAAAAATTTTTTCACTTCCCCCTAGAATTGGCGACTTTTTGAAAGTTCCCGAAAATTTTCTAAAAATATGTATAAAAGATGCTTCTTTGAGGGTTTTTAGCTATCTATTGCTCAAAAGTGCCAAATTTTCGGCGCTTTGCGCCATTATACTCATGTTTTGACTATATTTTGTTCAATTCGTTCCAACTTTTGATTTTTTTTCTAAATTTTTCTGTTTTTATGCTCTAGGGTGCCGGTTAAGCGGAACCGGAACCGGCTGGAACCGACCATTTTTCTGGAACCGGAACCGGAACCGAGAACCGATTTTTTGATATTCTAAGAACCGGAACCGATTTTTTGATTTTCTAAGAACCGGAACCGGAACCGATCTTTTTTGGAGTCGGTTATCGGTTCTTTAAAATTAGAGTTAAAAATCGAACTTCATAAAATTTAGTGAAGACATGAAGCAGCAGTTCAACCTGTTATTACCCAAAAGTTTACAGACTAAAACTTAGTATTGTTCTCAGTAAATTATATTTTAAAAATAACAGTCGTCCTGCTTTTTCGCCATGTAGCCTGTTTCTGAGAGGGTCGTAAATGATTCCAGTGCAACTTAACAGCTGTTCCGATGGAACGCTTGTATCTGGCGCTGCAAGCAGGGTTGAATCTAAGGGGGCGGGGCTGTCCCCCATTTGCCAAAAATATTTGGCGAAATAAAGAATGGATATACAATTTGCAATTATTTTTTGGCTCTCAGTGACCATAATTTCTCAAATGTTTTCGGCGCTACGCGCCGGATGATACCTATTAATGACATTTATTTACTTTCTTGGCCACCTGGGAGCCATTTTCTGTTCATGTACATAGGTTTCAAAACAATTTTAGCAGCAGACAAAGATATTTTTGCATAGTTTTCTTCTATTTTCGATTTAAAATTTCGATGTTTCGCATCAAATGCTATAAATACAGTGAATCAAGCTGTAAATCATGCTTCTTGACGTCTATCCGTCTTAATCTCACAAAATTTCCTGCGCTTCGCGCCACGGTTTTTTTGTATTCGGCAAAGATGTGCAAAGACTTTTCTGAACCGTTTTTGTACATGTACGAAGATTTTTGGAGAGACAAAAATTACTAAAAAGGTCTAAAATTCGCAAAATTTACGGCGCTTCGCGTCGAAATGACTGATTGTGTGCTCTATTTATCTTTATAATGGCATAAACTGCATTTCGAAAGGTAAAATGTCAAATTTTTAGGCGCTTCGCGCCGTTTTAAGACGATTCTTAGTGATGTTTGCCCTTAGAGACCCATAAATTAGCTGAAATATACACTACCAAAAGTCAAACAACTCTGTTTTTACCACACTAAAATCGCTACTGTATCATATTATAGTACCCAAAAATTTGTGTGTACACAATGTACAAAGACTTTTGGGGATCATCTTTGTACATGTCAAACGGACCTTGTACAAAAAAGTGCTTCGCGCCAGAATTCTGATAAAGTCAAAGAATTTTAGTGATTTTTAGCACAAAATTGTCGAAAATTTAAAATTTTAAGAAAAAATATTGCGTCAAAAGCGATTATATGTAAAAGTATACATGGTAAAACCCCGAAAAAAACGCTGTTTCGCGCCTTAACGGCAAATTTTTGGACCTATTCTTGACTGTTTTTGGAAAAGTTGGGATACTGCCCCTTTAGGAAAATCCTAGATCCGCCACTGGCTGCAAGATACTGCTTAGCTATAAACGCGAGAATCGGCAAATTCTTCAACTTCTTTCCACCATTGCAGCAGATCATCGTCATGAATTAAGCATTTCGATTTCGTATAAGCCTCCAATTAAGAAACACATAGATAATATTCAGTGATTTATAAGTAAATTGTCAACTAGACGTTCAACTTATTTGAATGTGCAGTTGCCAGATAGAAACGACCTATTGAATAATTTATCTTTCGATTACATCGTCACATGTTCCGGTGAAGTCAAGCTATCAAGAGCGTACATACTTCAACACAGGAACCGATAACCGGAACCGGAACCGACGGTTCTCTAGTTGAAGAACCGGAACCGGAACCGACGGTTCCAACTTACGCAAGAACCGGAACCGGAACCGAAATTCTTGTTTTCCAAGAACCTGAAGCGGAACCGGAACCGATTTTTTTAAAAAACCTGGAACCGGAACATCCCTAGTACCTACCATTTTTGGACACAAAAAAGGCACTTATTGATTTCGCTCCACCCCTCCCCCCACCCAGAATTCCCATGCTGTGCATGTATGGTGATGACCACACGTGGGCGTGTGGGTGGGGGGTTTGGGGGTTTATGCACCCCTTCAGAAGTTGAAAGACCCCCCCCCAAATCAAAATACCCCCCCCAGAATTAATATTTTTTTTTGCTTTTTTAGCGATTTTTTGATGCCATTGGATAGTGCTCGATGAGAAACGTCGAAAAATGGTGTTTTTTCGCCATACGACCACTTTTAAGACCATTTTTTTACCTTTGAAAATTTTTTTACCCCCCCAGAATTTTGGTGCTGCCCACCTGTGGTGATGACTATTGGCGTAAATATGTTCATCTATAAATGGTGCTTTGTGATTTAAATATACCAGTTCGAATAATATCACGTTATCTAATGTATTATGACATAATGGCTTAGATTAATCTTCCAACGTCATTGTGTGCAAGGCACAAATACACATATTTTTTATTTAAGGCCAAAGTATACCCTACTCGGTCGTGTCATTGACGGAGGAGATGCATTCGTTGACATCTCTTCTTGCGCGAATGTAAGTGTTTGTTAGAATGACTCTTAACAATCCTTTGATAATGATAATCAACTGCATCATTTTAATAGAACACATTATTTTCTGTCTATGAGCTGAGTAATTTTCCAAACGCTACTTGCCCGTCTCAGTTCTTAAACGTGTCTTATCAGATGAAATTCATCAGAGCACTGTCATAACTTATCAGAACACTGCCATAACTTAGCATTGACTGACGGGTAGATTTAAGGGGCGGGGGCGGCCGCCCCCCTACTTCCCCATTGGCCAAAAATATTTGGCGATATAAAGAATGGAGATGCAATATGCAATGATTTTTGGCCGTCAGTGACTATAATTTCTCAAATTTTTTCGGCGCTACGCGCCGGATGATACATATTAATGACATTTATTTACTTTCCTGGCGACCTGGAAGCTATTTTCTGTTCATGTAGGTTTCAAAACAATTTTAACAGAGAAACAGCTATTTTTGCATAGTTTTCTTCTATTTTCAATTGAAAATTTCGATGTTTCGCATCAAATGGTTGAAATACAGGAAATCAAGTAGTAAATCATGCTTCTAGACGTCTACCCGCCTTAATTTCTATAAATTTTGCGGCGCTGGCGCCAAATTTTTGTTAAAGTCAAAGGAATTTAATGATTTATTCGCACAAAATTGTCGAAAATTTTAAAATTTTAACGAAAAATATTGCGTCAAAAGTGATTTTATATAAAAGTATACGATGTAAGGCACCGAAAAAACGCTATTTCGCGCGGTAAGGGCAAATTTTCGGGCCTATTCTTGACTGCCTTATGAAAAGTTGGGATACCGCCCCTCCTTTAGGAAAATCCTAGATTCGCCACTGCCGTAGTACATGTTATAACATATACCTACGTACCCATAGCGCTTGATCACGGTTTTCGCATGCGCTGATTCCATTGGTGACATTTTTAGACTGCAAAGTTAAGCGCTTAAGCGAGTAACTTGCACTTATCGGGTTTCTCGATCCTCAGACCTTTCGCTCAGCACAATGCGTTCACCGCTCGGCTATGCCGCCTGATCCTAAGAGTAAGTTAACAAGTTATAAGTGAACCCTTCATGTTTACCACGTTTCATAAACGATCGATTAGGGAAGTTTCTGGGATTATTTGAGAATTCAGATTGGTACTATACATGGGCTAAGCCTAAGGCATAAATTGGGCGATAATTGCGGAGCGAGCGAAGCAATTTCCGCCTCATTTATCTCAGGCTTAACCCATGCGCTGGCGCCAATGTGAATGCACAAGACTAAGCCTAAGCTTAGTACGTTGCTAAAGATCAGCCAACGTTAAGCCATGGGCATCAAAGATTAAAGCCATCGTTTAAGGTAAAGCTCTTAAAGAGAAAACTCGCTTTTTTATCACGCTTGGGTATATATTACTCGCTTATACGCTTATTTTTGCTGTCTAAAAATGTCACCGATTGAATCAGCACATGCGAAAACCTGGGAAAACCGTAACCAACTACTACCTTTTGGTTAAGTATATCTTATAACATGTCCTTCGGTTAAGGGTAAGTGTCAACCTATGTACTATAGGAATGCCGTATTACAGTTTATTTCAAAGACGGATTAAAGAGAGATGGAGTGGCGGCTAGTTGATGCGTTGAAGAAGAAATGCATTTTTTGTCTTGCTAATCGTCGTTTGACGTTTAGCACAATTTTGCATATTTTTCCGGCGCTTTGCACCGAATATTAATTATAAGTGGTATTTATTGACTTTCTTGGCTGCATCAAAATCTTTTGCGGCAGATGGCTCATAAACGATTTTTATAACAAAAGCAATGTGATGCTCAAGTTATTTGTTTATCTGGTTATTTAATATGTAGATTAATTAATTGTCCAAAGCGGAAGAATACAGTGAACTGTATACGTATGTAGTATAATTTTATTTATTTTTCGTGTATAAATTTTGCGGATTTTTTGTTTTTGGGATGGGTAATGGGGAACTTTTATTTGTGTTTAGTTGTTTTTTGATAATTCACGTCTTTGAAAGATTATAAAAAGTTTGAAAAACGATTTGTTTCAAGTTTGTTTGTAATGTTTTCGGATTGATTTTGATTATTCAGTTTTTTGCGTTTAACCGACATCGAATTAAATTCCGATAATATAAGGACTTACAGAAATGATCCTGAATCATGACGATAAATAGAAATCATTTAACGGAAAAAATCATTTTATGCATAAATTACGGATTCTCATAGAAAGTTTCTATAAAAATTTAAGTGCTTTTTCTCTGAAAATACTAGACCCATCACTGGTTTATCCACAATTGCAAAAACATTGCGAATTCTGGGGGTGAAATCCCTCCACCAGATCATGTATGTATGTACTTACACAAATAATACTTGAATACGCATATCGTTTTTAAGTAGTTAAGCTTTAAGTTGATGATTGCGATCCGAATATTTCCACAAAATTCCTTCAGGCTTATCAGGTTGATGGCGTCAAGATTTTCCGTTTTAATGCCTCTTTACATTTTGCGAATGTTCGTGTTTTCGAAGAGGCCATTCTAAAGTCTTGTGCTGTTGATCTGGAGATAGGGAAAAAATGGCTCAAAGAAAAAGAAAAATCGATCTCGTCTGAAAAGGAAAATGAGAGACATCATACGAAGGTCTCATTATCTACTTCGTATTCGGATCAAATTATCGATCGGGTAAAAATATGCAGCGATTTTCCTTGATTTCGATCATTCAGTCTATTGTAATGATAGCAAATTTTTAGACATCGATGCTTTTTCATTTTGTTCTATCAGCTTTATTTAATTTAACCTTAGCGCCTATAAATTGCACAGTAATCTACTACTTAGCAAACATTCTAAACGATCTGCTAGGATGCAGTTCGACTTTTTTTGCAATTGGTCGATATTGTTCCGTCCTCGTAAATAAGTCACCTGAAATTCACTCAAGATCGTACATGTAACAAGGGGATGGGGGATCGCCCTACCCAAAGTTGACCGTCTCCCACCCCTCCCCGATTATTTGAAAAAATTGAATTTTTTCGCCATTTTTGCCCAAAATTGGTGGCCATCTACCCTCCCCTTAAAAATGGCCGGGGAACCCCTCATCCAAATTTTGAGCCGTTGCATGTATGATGCTCACAATACATGTTGCTATCTGTTGCCCAAGCACGGGCAATCGGGTAAACCGCCGCAAACGAGTCTAGCCCCCCTCTCCCCCAAAAGAACTGTTGTTAAGAAATTTGTTTCCTAGAAATTTTTGATGCCCGCGGATATATTCTGTCGTGAAAAGTTAAGAAATGGTGTTTTTTGTCATTATGATAAATATTAGTTCCTATTTGACTAAACATATCGCAGGATATACCCCAACCATCTTATTAACCTCATTATACATTTTGCCTGAATGTGTCAATCTTCCGAAGAACCCATAAAAAAAATTTTAAAAAATAATATTCTGGGGTCTTCAGTAAAGTTGCAGTGGGTTTTTCAACTTTTGGTAGGTGTAATTCATAGAATCCGATAAGTTACTTATTTATATGTAGGATCGAGACGCTTTCAACCCAGAAGTCAGTAATGCCGAAGAATCTGCGAATGTTAGGTGTGTAGAAGGTGCCACCTCACCACCCCCTGGCTGTCCTCACTACATCATCATTGATTGCTCTGGTTTTAATTTTATAGACACGATGGGTAGTCAATGCTTGATACAGGTAAGTCATTACCCACCCCGCTTGCTCATACGAGTATGTGCCTAAATATTCGGGCCTGAGCACGGTTTTTTTAGGTTGGCGATCCTAAAATTTTATAGGTGACGCAAATGTGTATGTAAGTCGGGGAATATTTGGACACGTGCATTTTAAAGTTAACCAATTTAAATTACTCGTAGAACATTAAAAAATAAAATTTCTATTTAAAAAAAATTTTCAAATGTTTCGATTGTATGTATGCGTCGAATCATCTTGAGAAATCAAAGTTCACAGAAGGCTAGAGGAAGATGAACAAATGTCTGAATGATGTGGCTGGACTCTGTCAGGAAAAGCTCTTTCTGCTGCAAAAGATTTTTTATGTACATATGTATGTACATACATATATATGTAATTTATGAAGTGATCAAGAACTATAAATTTAGGATTAAAATCGCATGCAGTGATGCGGAAATAATAGAAATTTTTTAGGAGAAATATTTTTAAAATTGCCAGCTATCAGAATCTGCGTCGAAAGTTTCTAGTACATATTTTTACCAAAAATCTGAATAAAAGTGTTAAAGTTGTCATGTTAATATTTAATTTATATTGTCAATTCCCAATTACAGTGTTCGCAATTCCTTTGAAATATTAGGTAGGTATTGTGAATATACGTCATTCTTACTTTTACATTACTGAATGCTTTAAGTATAACAGAATAAAATAATATCCGAAACGTTCATATGTGTACGTTATTTTCTATGAAAAATCTTACTAGTTTGATGTAAATTCGGCTCGGCTTGATCAATTGCGAGAATATTTCGGCGACTCATTTGTGTGATTGTTATCTCGTAAACCGGAAAAGTTATCAGCGTAAAACAATTATATGAAATCTGCCTACGTTGCTGTTTCAGCTTTGACATTGAGCTCGTTTCTCGCATTGCATTTCACTGGTGTACATAAGCGAGCAGCAAGAAAACTCTGGGGGTCTGGTTGGTGAAATCGCCAAAAATTTTACTTTAAATATAATTCTGGGGGTCTTCAGTAATCTGCGGGGTTTTTTTCAACTTCTGGGGGTGTAAACTCCTCAAAACCTCCCACGCCAACGTGTGCTGGTGTACTGTGTCTAACTTTTCTTCGCTAATTATCAGCTCTTGATTTTACAAGCTCTTGGTTTATCGGTTTAAATGTTATAGGTAATTTTTTATTTTTGTGAATCTTCGTTTGCATTGTAACTAAGTCTTCTGACTCTGCAGTAATTTTTTTTGATTGTCTCATTTGGTAGTGTTTTACAGTATCATGTGTTAATAAATTATCCACTGATCTGTGGACGCGACCCAGCAACAAAATTATCCAGCTTGGTACCTATTTAATACGCTTAACTTTTGATTTTAGGTCTTTGATTCACTTAGAGAGATCAACATTCGTTTGTTGTTCAGTGGTTGTAATTCTCATGTTCGAACAACACTGGAAAATCATCGATTCCACAATACCGTTTCCAGATCTCTCGTATTTCCACGTTTGGAAGACGCTGTGAAATTCGTCTCATCTTGCCAAGTTTAGTGACACATGTGGCATTTTTACTGTTCGTTTTCGCTTCATTTTCGCCTTCTCGTTTTCTACACGCTTTACGCTTTACGTTAGATAAGCCAATCACCGAATGCTATCCCACAAAGCTTCCTTCAATGCGCAGCCACACATGGGTTTGGGGCCTACACCACACATGGGTCTAGACGGTCAGAAGTTGAACCTTCCCCGTAGATTACTATACACCCGCAGAATTCTATTTTTAGTAACATTTTTGGTGATTTTTTTACGTATTCACCCCCTCACCTTAGAATCTGGAACTCTTCCCTCAATCGAGTACCACCCAGAAATGAATTTTGGGGCTATTTTTGGCAATCATGCCTCATCTGCCGCCCCCGCCCCAAAATTTGGTTGCTGGCCCATGTACATATGTATGTGCGCAGCTAGCTGACTTGCGTGCGTTTGCTAATACATGCATACCGGGGCGGGGCGGCCGCCCCTCCATTGGCCCGAAGTAGTACGCAAAATTATGGATTTTTGAGCGATTTTTAGCGATTTTCGGGTTAAAACGGCTAATTTTTCCGCCCAAGTCAGGGTTCCGCCTCCCCCCCTTAGGGGTACCGCCCTTCCCCTTAGGAAAATCCTGGATCCGCCACTGCTTGCATATGTCGGTAAGAGGTACCTGCGTGCCTATGCACGTATAGTAGCCGTCCGTTTCTGCGAGGGGCTAAGATAGCCGCGTGACTAAATCACAAAATATGAGGCTGAGTGTTCAACCCTCCATTTACCGTGTCCTATGCCAGAGGCATAATGAATCACTTTCGTGGCATTTTTTTTGTTCTACCACATCCATTTGTCCAAAACTTTGTCTAGCCTCGTTTTGGCTTCAGTTACATCGTTTTTAATGGTTTAGCTCGAAGAGGAGTTATAGAGTAGTAAGAAGCATTTTTTGGCCTATTTACAGTGATATCACAAAAACTCAAGATGGAAAAATAAGGTTCTAATAAGAAAATTTAGTGGTTTATTCCTTTCCAGCTCTTTAAATGCATCCCCTGGATGTGTTTAACACAACAGAAATCTACTTTTTCTGGTTTTTGCATAATGTTCAGCAGGTGCCTATTCTTATGCATTGTGATAGGTTTTTAATTATTTCTTCCAAAAATGATTTTCATAAAAAATAACATACATATTTAGAAAGAGTATGAAAAATTGCACTAACTAAAAGTAATAGTTATCAGAGAATATTAAGAAGGCATAGCTTAATATACACTAGGAGCTTATGCCATGATGATGCACTTCGACTGCAAAAACATGATGGTAAACGGAGAGTTGAACCGCAGTTTCGGAAGAAGCAGGCTAGCTAGCTCGGGGCTAAGTGTCAAATGTTAACCCTTACCGTATATGTTGATTTTTTTATCCGTGTTTTTCAATGAGTGGGCTTACTTTCTCGGGCTCTAAATATTAAAAGTTAGCCCCCTAAAATCGAGCCCTGGCGCTGACTAGGGTTATCTTACTTATTTTGCGATGTTTCTCTAATATCAATGACCTTGTTATCGAAGATGGTTCTTAGTTTTCTTTGTAGATGCGCTTTACCCCAGTTGGGAAGTTCAAAATGAATTTTTAATATCCGTACTTTTTGGACGATTGCTATTTTTATGCGAATTATGCGAATTTCGAACTCGTTAGAAATAGCTTAGTGACATTCGTGACCAGACGTGCATGTAGCGGAGTCAGACAGGACCACACCTGGGCGTGGGGGTATGCGACCCTCAGAATTCAATTTTTGAAATTGTTTTGTTTTTTTCGCAATTTTTTGATGCCAATGGATAGTGTTCAATGAGAAACGTTGAAAAATGGTGTTTATCCGCCATACCATCATTTTTAAGACCATTTTTTCACCTCTGAAAAATCTTGCACCCCCCCCCCCATTTCGGTGCTGCCCACGTATAGACAGGACCCCTCAGAATGGAAATATGGGAAATTTGTTGGGAAAAATGAGACTAAAATCGATGAAAAGAGAAACTTTAAAAATTTTGAAATTGACCAGACACCGCAGATTACCGTATAGTTTTCATATGTACTATTTTAGCGACGTCATTTAGTCCCAAAAAAGAGTTTAATATTTGACCCCTAGACCGGCTGATTCCCCAGACCGACCATTACAATATCGCGAATTGTTATAGAAAAGACAGGATATTTGAAAAAATACTCCAGATTAGGTAAGAGCCAAGTTCTCGTTAAACGCTAGCGCTTAAACATGGACAGCAACCAAATTCTGGGGGGTCGGGTCCGATAAAGCAAAATTGCCCAGAGTAGCACTAAAAATTCAATTCGGGGGTTCAGACCATACGTGGGCAGCGAGAACATGCTGGGGTGAAATCGTCGAAAATTGCCAAATATGTTGCTAAAAAATATAATTCTGGGGATCTCACAGCAATCTATTGGGTTCTTCAATTTCTGGGAGGTGTAAACTTCACAGACCCCCCTCGCCCATGTGTGCCGATTTTTTGTAATAGGAAATGTCAGTATCAAATTTTTATGCTTCCTAGCTGTTCAGTGAGGCTGCATTTTATAAAATCGTTTCGTACATTTAAATAAAAGTTAGCCCCAGGGCTAGCTATCCCCGGGACGAACTTTCCTTCAAAAATGAAGAAGAGATTAACCTAGCCCCAGGATCAGCTGGCCCTTAACATAAACTTAGTCATTTGATATTTAGCCCCTTTATTCAGGAATCGATCCATTTTGTACAATAGCATAATCAATATACTCGTACGTAGTGTTCCTGCAATCCGTTATCAGTTGCATCCATACGTGGGCAGCAAGAAAATTCTGGGGGGTGCAAGATTTTTTTGAAGGTCGAAAAATGGCCTTAAAAATGGTGGTATGGCGATAAAAACACCATTTTTCGACGTTTCTCATCAAGCACTATCCATTGGCATCAAAAAATTGCGAAAAAAACGAAAAAATTTCAAAAATTGAATTCTGGGGGGGTATTTTGATTTCTGGGGGTATTTTGGTTTCTGGGGGGTGCATACCCCCAAACTCCCCCACGCCCAGGTGTGGTTGCATCGTGTTCGTCGCGCCAACTTTAACCGCTTTTTAGTCTTTTAGTTTATTGGTATGCTTGTAGAAGTTTGGATGCCTGTGAGTAAATTTTTAGCGGAATAGGCAATCACTGAAACTTGGCACAATAATAATCACTTTGTAGCATAGGTAAGGCACCGAAATTCTGGGGGTGAAAATTTCTGGGGGTGAAAAATTTTTAAAGGTCAAAAAATGGTCTTAAAAGTGGTCGTATGGCAAAAAAACACCATTTTTCGACGTTTCTCATCAAGCTCTATCCAATGACATCAAAAAATTGCTAAAAAAGCATCATCATTCTACTGAAGTTTAAGGATAGAGCATTTATGATATTAAAAATAATTATTTATCAAAGACGAGTCAAAAACTTCTGAAATGAGAAAAATCTGATCAAACAATATGCTATACGGAGTTATCTTTCGGCATTAGAAAATAGATTTATAATTCAAAGTTCACCTCTTCATACCTCAACAAACAGTGGCTGTAGAACAGTTTAAAAGTCAGATTCGTTATTCTGACCTTACGGGGAACATTTTTTTAAAAAATTCATCATCCACGACGCTCTAGGTGGGAAAATTTTTCAGTGTAAAGTTTACACCTGCACTAATAACGCACAATGATTATAAAGAAACAAATAAATTTTGACGTGTAGCGCTTAGGACGAGGCACATTTGTAAGGTAGTTACCACGTTCTGTATACTAAGTGGAGAATATGGCAGGAAAAAATCTTTTTTTGTCCCAGACTGTGTACAATAAACTGCCTCTAAATTTAAAAAATGTTGTTTTAAAAAATAAAAAAAGACCCCTAGGATTTTATAACCGTCTACTTTTTTTGAAATCAATCAGACTGCATAGAATGTAAAACTGAGTTAGATATGCTCGCACATGAAAACAGTAGAAAACATCTAATTTACACTCCTGTGCAACAACTAATGAGTATATGAAATTTCAAGACCAGATTCGTAACCTACTGATCAAGGAAAACATTTTAAAAAACTTTGTCCCTCCGCAAATCATTTGAATTTTTGCGTAAACTTTACACACTCAAGACTCGCTCGGTATTTAGTGTGTGCGTTCCTCAGTTTTTTCTTTATTTACCTTTTAAAAACCGCAACTCTCAGATGTGTACCATAATAGCTGTGAGGTGGAGGACCTATGTTGGGGGTACCCAAGTATATCTCTAGGTACGCGCTAACTGCGCGCAATACCTATGAATTCAAAGTTCAACTCTTCATACCTCAACAAACAGTGGCTGTAGAAAAGTTTAAAGGTCAGAATTCGTTATTCTGACCTTACGGAGAACTGTTTTCGGAAAATTCGTCAAGCCAGGAACGCTCTGGGCGGTAAAATTTTTAGTGTAGAAGCTTACACCTGCACTAATAACGCCAATATTGATTGTAAAGAAGCCGAATAAATTTTGACGATGTAGCGCTTAGGACGAGGCACATTTTATAGGTAGTTACCACGTTCTGTCTACTAAGCGGAGAATATGGCAGGAAAAAATATTTTTTTTGTCCGAGACTCTTTACAATGAACCGCCTCTAAATTTGAAAATGTTGCTTTTTTAAGAAAATTTAGAAAGACTCCCCCAGATTTTATGACCGTCTACCTTTTGAAACCAATCAGACTGCACTGAATGTAAAACTGAGTTAGATATGCTCTATGCACACGAAAACAGTAAAAAGACTCAGTCTAAATTCACACGCCTGTGCAACGATTAATATGCGTAAAGAATTTTAAGACCAGATTCGTAACCTACTAATTAGGAAAAAACACAAAAAAAATTGGCCTCCGCAATAATTTGAATTTCAGTGTAAACTTTACCTCACGGCCTCAGTAAAAGTGTAAACAAGAAAAATGGAATCCTAAGTTTTTTTATTATCAACCTTTTAAAAAAACCACACCTCTCAGATGCGCCGTTATAGCTGTGAGGGGGCATATGTTGGGGTACTAAGTATATTATAAAAATGGCGCGCTACCTATGATTCTTAAATTGAACAAGTTCTTGTACTTTGTCATCAATGGTCATTTTAGCCATTATTACTAAAACATACAGGCTTCATTCTATATAATACACTTTAAAGATTTTTTAAATAAAAATTACTGCCAGATAAGTTAATTTACCTGTTACATCAATAAAATTTAATTCCGAATGGCATTGAATGTATGCATAAATATTCGGTCATTATTAGCGAGATGACTGTCACTTGATCGCTAATTGGCTTACGTGACTGAATTAACTTATTTGAATTTTCTCGATTAATGCCGAGAAAAATTATCTTTTTCGCAAACAATTAACGTGCCCGAGGAACAGATCATGCAATCAAACGCGTGTACTTAAAGAGAGGTGGGGATTTTAAGAGTCCACCCCAGGAATTAAAAAATGACCTTTTTTCAGTGAGAATGAGGCAATAAAATAAAGCTCAACAATTAATGAAAATGATAAGTTCCTGCAAAAGTGTTGAAATCGGCACAAAAAAACTGTGGATAAAAAAATTTTTCACCAGTTTCTAAGGTTAATTTAAGTCAAAAGTTTTATAATTACTTCCGGACTAACTGACCACTCGGAACGGCCATGCTGTATACATCTATGCATGCGATGCAACAAACGTTAAAATTATTGCATTTAGCAGAAGACTTTGGCATCGTACAAATAGCATAACTTACTTACCTACTGGAATTAATTTTTATGACCGTCTTATTAAAATGCACACAATGACGCCTGAAATTCGCGAAAAACGATGTTTACGAGAATAATTAGACGAGCATTTTATTGAAGAGCGTCATTTAATATTTAGTCAACGAGAAAATATGTAAGTGACGCATTGTAATTAAACATGATTTATTAGAAAAAATTTAAAATCTTCCCCATTGTTAATTGTTGAACCGAAGAAATCGATAAATATTTGTCTTCAAGCAAATTTATCACACAAATACTGGAAAATAAGCTGAATAAAAAATATAAAAATTGATCAACGAATCAACCGATGAATAAAAGAATAATGAATACCATACATGGGCAGCAGCTAAATTCTGGGAGGTCTGTGTTGTAAAACAGGAGAAAAATCCAAAAAATATGCTTAAAATTCACCGGGGTCTATCAATTTCGAGGTCTACCGGATTCTGAGGGCATAAACCCCGCTTAAACCCGTGCCGATGTGTGGTGTGTACCAGTCTGATTTGCGGCGAAAGACAATAATAAGTATGTAAGCAACTGTAGAGTCAAGGAGAAAATTAGCTAATCTTTCGCAGTTTGATTGATCAGCCAGCCAGGTAAAATATTAATCAGTCGCAACTTGGCCGATTTTTACCATATTAAGTTTGTCGCTTGCTTTTGTATCGCGCTTGTTTTTGATATAAAAAACCTTCCGTTGATTTCGTTATTTATGGTTAACGTTTTTTCGTAAGCGTTTAAAAGCATCCGAAAATATTTTTTCTCAGTCAGATTCCGCTCAATTTGTGTCAGGTGATAATTTCGAAAAAAGTGTCGTGAAATCAGGCATTCAATCAATTTGAATGATTAATGTGTTTATCGTTATAAAAAGATGTTATGTTCATCCAGGGTCAATTATTAAGATTGACTGCCACTTTTTCCTGGCATCGAATGGACTAAATGGCGCACCAGGGATGGCATGTAGCGCTGAAAAAGATAGGGAGCATTTAGTACAATTTTCATAAATGCATCACAGAAGGTTAGGTAAGATTCTGCCTTTTGGTAAATTAGCTACCCTTAGGTAAATCTTAGGTTAGGTTTGAGATTGCCATATCACACTAAGGCTGGGTAAGGTAAAGTAAAGGTAAAGCTTTGGTAAATAAAGACAAATTTCACCAATGATCTTACCCTTGCCAAGAGTAGAAGTGAAAGTCTGTTAACATTCAATTAGTCTACGTTTCAATAGATTTGATTGAATTTTTAGATGATGCGAAAACGAGGAAGATTTATTCTTCATTGCACACTGGCTCATTAAACAGACTGAACCATTCGAAATTTACAATGACCAACAATTTTATATACGATACAGATTTAGCAAGGTCAATGTCCGTCGATTATTTACTTGATTTCACCCTATCTGAAACAAAGAAGCACTCGTCGTCATTATTCTTTATCACCCGAAGTTCAAGTAAGCATATGTACGTTACATAAAATCAAGTTAGAAAAAGACATAATTTTACAATCGATAATATTGAAGATGGTCGGGGGAATGTGGCCATCAGAATCAACGGAGATCGGCGTGCTTATTGACATATGAATTTGCTCTTTTTGAATGAAATTCCTCGAACCGGCGGAAGTGGTGGGGCGGATTGTGAATGACGTTGCACTTGTAGTGTGAAATTTTCGACTTCTTCTGACTGATCTCATTTTTGGCATTGAATTCAAACTCTTCTAACTGTCATCTTTGACTTTTGCTTGTGAAGCTTTAAATTCTTCATTTAAAGCAACAACTCGAAGCTCGTGTAAATATGCTGCATTCGTTTCTTCATCCGTCAAAATTCGTTTCTTTATCTCATGCAATTCATAAGCTTGAACTTTCCGTTTATCAAAAAGTAATTCTGGTCGAATGGCTCAGCATTTTTTTGAGGAATCCAGACAATTATCGTTGATCAAAGATTGTCCAATTCCGTTTAGTATTTGCTTCAGCTAAAATGTGTTTTCGCGCATCTTGATTTCGTAACTGTCCTCATCTAGCTCTTTATCTGAAACACTGATTTTGTCTGTTTTCTGGGACATTACTGAAAAATTTTAAATGTGTAGCTCGACCGTATTCAGTGAAAGTTATCAGACCCTTAAGGAGAATAAACAGAAAAATTGCCAGATTAAAAAATCTAGAAATGATTTCAAAATGCAGCCAAAACGCGTTGCATATTTCTAAGTATTAATCCCAATATTCAATTGAGCCGAAGCAATCATTTTTCTACTATTAGTTATTTTAAATGATAAGCAAAATTAGTGTTTTTAAGATTTTTTTAAAATTTTTCTAAAATTTAAGTATTCTTGCAGCATATGTACGTGTGTCTGGTGAACGACAAATTAAAGATTATTCTACTCACTTATAATATACTAGCAACATATGTGCAGTAACACTGTCCGAAATAGCCTAATTTGCTTTCCCATAATTAAGATACTAATTATGAGCGTAATTATGATTAAGATGTTTCCACTTATTGCACAGGATGTATTTACACGAAGCGTACATGCATTTAGCACTGAGATTTCTAG
>JAVLUZ010000626.1:416097-436105 GCA_036768485.1 Mermis nigrescens | reverse complement strand
AACTGTTAAGTCTGCCAGTAAAATTAAAACTCCTGTCATTGAAAAATACCTCAGTCAAGCTTTTCTCGTTATAATCCAAGACCACATAACTAATTAAATTTATATGTAAGTAAAATCGATGTCTTCCTGTATATAAAGTGTCAATTTCATTGTCATTTCGAATAGATAAAAAAAATGTCAAGCTGTGAAATGTCCAGTGGCTCTCGCAGCCCATCTATAGCGGGTGAGGAGCATAAGGAACTCGAGGAACCACGTGAAACAGCAAACTGGAAGCGATACGAGGACACTCCTGTCATCCTGCCACCTCTAAGTGCCTTGATTGAGGACTGCACCTCAAATTCAGTCGTTGTCCGGGTGAATTCCATTTGCATCGCTTACCTGATGACATACTGGTTGACTTGGCTTGCCATCAACTTTTCCGAGATCAGCAAGTACCAGGTCTATTAGGTTTGCATATCAGTAAATACACGGTTAGGAAAAATCAAGGCGCTGATACCAAGGACGGCTGTTCCTCGGCAACACAGCCAAAAGCACCTTCGTTTTGCCACATTCAGTCATTAGCTCGTCCAGATGGGTTTACATGTGCTTTTGATATAAGATGCTTAAATTTTATACTCCAGGCACCTGCAGTCAGCATTAAATGACGACTTAACATTTTTTGTCGAATTATTGTCTTCATCTGCTCTTTCAAACACTGATCCAAATTTTAGCACGTGGGAAGTTAATCCGCAACTGAAAAATACCATTGAGAAAATTCGAAAATACCAGCTTTTGCCTCAATTTTTTAAAAATTGCACTGTCAATCTGGATTCGGTAGCTAATACACTGTTTTGCACTTCTCTAAATATGCACTTATCTCCAACAATTCATCAATTCAAACAGAGTCAACTTTGGATATATATGCATTGATTGAGCATAATATTGATGAATTATACGCTTTTTCTGTCAACCATTAGGAGCGCACCGGCGAGCATTTATTCCAGCTGCCGGTACCGATGATCTGGTTTTCACACAAAAGATCAATTGCAGTCAACACGGAGTCGTCTAATCCGCAAAACGCAGCAGATTCAACAACGGCAGTCCGGTCAACTTTGGCAACCATGCAACCAGCACGCAACCGCAACACAGGCTATGGCAGTCAAGGCGCCAATCGCTCCACTAGTAGTTATGCGTATTCCGGCCGCTCCTCTTGCAGCAAATTGTCGACTTCGCGCATCTTGCTCCATCGGCTCCCATCGAAGCCTCACTACGTTCATTAGCAATTCTAGAATGATGGATATCGAAGGTCGATTTGCTTGCTTAATGACGGAAATAGTCTCTCAATTCAAATCCCGGTTTCGATTGTGTGACAACCGGACATGGCGGGCCTACCACAAAGATTTCTCCAATTATTTGTCGCGAGGCATTCTATCTTCCGCCCGAAGAATTGTGTCATAAGGAGGCGAGGCTTGCTTTGCTGCTTCCAATTGGCATTACCCGTCCACAGGATGGCCCGAGCACAAGCGGCATCAACCAGTAGCAACATTATCAACATTAAGGAGTGAAACACGAACATTACTTTTTTCACATGTTGTGCATTATAAGCTACATTGTTTCGATTTCTAATTATTAATATCAAAAAAATCATTTTCTTGAATAGTCGAACCTTTTAATCTCAACTAACTTTTCATTTCTTTTGGACCTAAAAATATAATTGAATTTGGTTCACATATACATAATTCTACTGCAATTTCACCTATCAGCTTCCTGTAAGTTAGGTGTCATTAATTGCAATCTGAACCTGTCGAAACTTCAACAGCGAGGAAAGAGTGTAAAGAATATAGGAATCATATTCTTAACGCAACTTATTCGTATTTAATATGCACATCACATGACGAATAATGTTCAGCTTTTTCTGAAGCTCGTGACCATCCAACTTTTCCTGCTTTTCGTTATATCTGTCTCTCGATCTGCTCGAAGACCCAAAATCACCGATTTCTCAGTCTTCTCTGACGTCAATTAGCACATGACCTTTCTCCCACATAACTTTTAGATTTCTTTAACTTATAATAAAATGTGACGTTTTTCTGAAGATTGGTTATTCGGTCGTTGTGTCGCCTTGCTTGTAATTGTCCTCTTCATCTTTATGCTCTGCGTATTTTATTTATCTAATAATGCATGCAACTGCCTGTACAACGAACCACCTTCCATTTCAATAAATGGTCTTCTGCAGTTCAAATCCCGGTTTCGATTATGTGACAACCAAATGGCGGGCCTATCACGAAGATTTCTTTAATTATTGGTGCAATCAGCTGCTGCTTTTTTAGCAGTATTCAATCTTCCGCCTGAAGAATTGTTTTCTTTTGACGTCAATTAGCACATGACCTTTCTCCCACGTAACGTTTAGACTTTTAATCTAACTTAAAATGTGACGTTTTTCTGAATATTCGTTATTTGGTCGTTGTATCGTTTGCGTGTAATCGTCCTGTTTCATATCTTTATGCTCTGCGTATTTTATTTACCTATTAATACATGCAACTGCCCACAACGAACCACCTTCCATGAAGCCCATACAAACACTATAGGCGGGGTGCCGAATCGTCGGTTTTGTCGTCAGTTAGAATAAAGGCGCATATTATGGCAAACTTGCAAGCTACGTAGTTTTCAAGTAAAGCACTCGAAAGAAACTCGGCTTGCAACATACTGTCAAATTTTTGCGCCGGGTCGGATGCGTATATGAACCGAGGTCCATACAGACTGTCGAATTGGTTGGAGGAAGTGGCGAATTGGTCGACCGGGATACAGACAATGATGATGACGATGAATAATTATTAGTATTTTGCTATTTTATATAAGCAGTAAAATTTTCATGCAGTATTTTGTCTTAAATTTGCATAAATCTTTTCTCCATATGTTTACCTATTCTTGCGTTTTTCACTCTTTCACAAGAGCTTCCATAGGCCAAATGGATGTGTTTTCGAAATCTCATCATGCTAAAAACCCTCAAAAAGGCCTTTTTGAAAAAATGGCCAACTACCATCATCTGCAAAAATTCCCAGATTGCGACCCTCAGCTTATTGTCGATGGAAATTCGGCATTCGTGTAGCAGGTTCACATATGTATTAAGATAGGTAGCAATTTTTTTCATTCAAAATTCGATGAAGCGGAAGAAAGCCGCTGCCAACCAGATTCGAAACGTGGACCTCTTGCCTCAAAGCCCAGAACCTGCTTATTAGGCTTAGGCTAAGTATCATGGACTGGCCAAAATGTCGGTGTCAGCATGCAAAATAAGCTTCTGATGCAATGGGATGCGACAGGCGACACGAGTTGTAATCCCATTACTTAGGCTTATTTTTAAACTCTGGCACCAACATTTTGGTCAGTCAATATGAATTTACAGAAACAATCTGAGCACTGCCTTATTTGTTTTCGACTTGACTCATTTCGAGCCAGTTAGGTGGCAGCTTTCACCGAATACTATTTGTTGTATACATACTTATAACGTGGCTATCTTTATATGTACATGCTGTGAAGCAGGCTGAAAATTCTTAGAATTTATGCACGAAGAATATCATCCTTTTCATAAAAATTACTGCTATCCCATAAATCGAACGAGATGCCGTATTCACTTCATGCTGCTATCTGATTGGTCAACATTTCAGAGGCTGTTATTCGGTTGGTGGCAGAGAGCGCAAAATTTTGATTTTTAAAGACTGCTGCAAAATTCATCATTAGCGTAATTGAAATTGTTTGGCGGCAAAAAATGTAGCAGCATAGGAGAGATTACCTATAAAAAAGGAGATGAAAGGCACCCGCGCGCGTTGGTGGATTTAATTCTATGCACATACTAAAGGATATATATGTAAATGTATGGAATTTGTATATGCCTGAGCCCCATGTATCATTGAGGAAGCGGAAGGCACGGCCTAGCCGAGTTTGAGTGGGCTTTTGCCAACACGCGTTCTTTGAGAATTCGAATATACCCGTATAGAAAGTCCTTGGATTCGTCAATTTCAGCTTATGCCACGAATTCTGCTGCCCCTTTGATATATCATATTTCCATCAGATTAAGAGCTAGAGCGTCCCGGGTTTCTCCGCGCTTCCATATCCCCTCGACTGATGATTTTCACTCATATCAATGCTCCAATCGTGCTTCGCTCATAGCCGTGCCTAGGGGGGGTGCGAACTCTGCGGCCGCACAAGGCCGCTAAAAGAGTTGTAGTGCATGCCTTATACAATCCGATATTTTTGGCGGCCCTCATGCAGTAATTTGATGGACACATTCTGAGAAGGATCGATTTTTCGCCGTTCTAATGCAAACCAGCCAATTTAAAATCTCTACTGGCATTTTTTAAGAGAATGCTGACTAAGCTATACTTGATCTCATTTCTCAGACATATTGTTGATTTTTCTGTTGCAATAATGTGTGTCCAGAAACCTGAATTCAAAAAGGCAAAAATGTCAAAATTTTCCGGCGCTTCGCACCGAGCCATAGCCAATGAATTTAAAAGCTTGAATCAGCTAAAATAATCCAGCACTTCACTTCACTTTAGTAATTTAATGCACTATTTGTTCGTTGAATGAGTGTGCGCTTGCTTGTTGAGCATGAAACTAAAAGTGCGAAAATGATTGTGTACCAGTTTGTCTATTCTTTTTGCTTTGTTTTGTCTTTCTTTACAAGGACATATAATCCTATTTTAAATGAAAGAAATGGCCCAATTCTCTAATGTTTTTTGCGCATTTCCTGTTTTCTGAACTTTATCTTGTTAATAAGAAGGCCACAAATGGGCCTGAAAACGGTAAGAACAAAATTTTAATTGATACATTTTTTCTATATCCTGGCAGCGACCCGTTGCTGCGCTATGTAATCAGCAGAGATCGGAAAACGCATTTCAGCTCGAAGTTTTGCAGCAATGTAGGAGTTCATCAATTTTGAATGTTTTTGCGCTTCATTCCAGAAGCGAGATTTGGCCGATTTTGTGAAAATTTAAACGTTACTAGTTGCCATTAAAATGACTCTTTTTACAAAACTTCTAGGGACTCTGCCCTGGACCCTGCGGAAAACGCTTGATCGCGCCATCCCAGACCCCCCGCAGCATACGTGGGCAGCACCAAAATTCTGGTGGGGGTGCAAGATTTTTAGAGGTCAAAAGATTGTCTTAAAAATGATTGTATGGCGAAAAAATACTATTTTTCAACATTTCTCATTGAGAACTACCCACAGGAATACCAGCTTTAAAAACATGGAAAGATGATGAATTGCTTAAGTCATGCACACAGTTACATAGCTGCGTTTCTGGATGATCTTGATGAACCAGCACATGTACACAGAGCTG
The DNA here is from genome assembly GCA_036768485.1 of Mermis nigrescens. Classification (NCBI taxonomy): domain Eukaryota; kingdom Metazoa; phylum Nematoda; class Enoplea; order Mermithida; family Mermithidae; genus Mermis; species Mermis nigrescens. Next base: position 430,790 of record JAVLUZ010000626.1, on the reverse strand, counting down.
AAAGTTCTTGTTCCGATCAAGTCCAAATGAATTAACTTCGCCACTAGCTACTCTTAAATATCTGTCAAAAGGCTTCCAGGATGCTTTATCGAACCTTATAATTGCTTTCGGAATTTTACTTACAATAGGTACCTATAACTGTGGTCTCAGCAGAACGTCCCTTCTCGAAACTGAAATTCATAAAGACATATTTGCGGTCAACTATATACTGATTCTCGTCTAAGTGCACTAGCGATTATTTCAATTGAAAATGATTTATCATCTTCGTTGCATTTTTCGCAATTAATTGACCAGTTTGCCGCTCAGAAAGCTACGAAAGTTATTTTGTTATAAAGCACGTCATCATTCACGAAATAGGTAAATTATTTGAGAAAAAACATACGATACCTACTTAAAATAAAGTAGCACAATATTTTGTTAGTAAATTAAAAGTAGGATGCTGACTGCGATCATATAGGTACATATGTAAAGGATATACATAAATGATAACTCCTGAAACTTCCGGGTTTAAATGATAACTCCGAAACTTCCGGGGTTCAGGGCTGTCATGGTGAATAATAAAAAAATGATAATAATAATTAAGATGCAGATAATGATAATTAAGATGCTGATAATACCAGTTTTGAAAATAATGGGGCCGCCAAAATAACTTTCGCCCAGGGCCGCTAAACCCCTAAGCACGATCCTGTCGCTAGTTGATAACATTGACAGCCCCTGATTAACTAGAGGATTAGAACAGTGAGTGGTTTAAAAATATGTTTGCTAATCATTTGGTTGTAGCTTTTAAAACTAAAATAATATAGTAACAAATCAATTGGAAAAAAATTTTTGATTTTTAAGACCAGACACTATTTTATACGCCTTTTGAGGAAGAAACATGATTGTTCTTATCAAATTTTGACTTTATTGCTGTTTTTGCTCTTAAACTTGATGCAAAAAACGTTCAATCATCTTAAAATCGTCGGACAGTGTACCTGCCTGAATGATTTCACCGCTAAATCCCTATATGCATGTACAGATAGCAGATTCATGCACAGCATGGGAATTTTGAAAGTCAGGCCCTAAACATTTATAAAAAGCGTCTCTTGTGGGCTAAAAAACGATGGATCACGTCGAAAACACTTTTTTGACGTTTCAGACAATTCCCGCTCTGTCTAGAACATAACAAATTTTCGAAAAAAATTCAAAAAATCGAGTGAATTGGGCAAAATATAGTCAAAAAAAGTTTATACAGCGAGAAGCGCCGAAATTAGAGACTTTCAAGGCAACCATGCACTAAAAACGATTCAAAATGCACCGTTTTTCAATTATTTAACAAAATCGACAATTATGGGTAGAGTCGCGGCCACACCTGGGGTTGGGGGTTTGAGGCGATATGCACCCCCCGAGAAACCAAAATACCCTCTAGAAACATAAATATCCCCCAGAATTCAATTGTTGAAATTTTTTTTCGTTTTTTCCGCAATTTTTTCGATGCCAATGGATAGTGCTAAATGAGAAACGTTGAAAAATGGTGCTCTTTCGCCATAACACCATTTTTAAGGCAGTCTTTTGACCTCTCGCACCCCCAGAATTTGGTGCTGCCCATGTATGGTCGCGGTCATTTAGCGGGTGTGGTAGGGGTTACCTGCTATTCTGAGGGTCAAACTCCCCTGACTTTTTCAAGAACACGTATGGATGTAGATCGATGAAACTTTACAGTTTTGTCGCCTTATATTTTCACTTTCGAAAAAAATTGGTCTTGCGCGATACAAACACAACCATATGACTATTATCAAAACATATTGTTCCTTTTTATGGGCCATCCTGTAATTTGTTTATGGGCCACCCTCCATACACCCAAAGAGTTGAATTCTTGAATCTGTTTTATTTTTTATGCAAATTTTGATGCCAAAGAATAAATTTTGGTGAGAAACGTTAGAATACTTTGTTGTTGTCTTACTACCATGAATTAATTAAAGGTAAAAAAGTAATTGATTTAGGGTTCAGTAGATAAATTAAGATTCAATTAAGTATGATTTTGTCAATGAAAAAATTACTTATCGACTAATCAATCAATTAAAAATCAATTGACTGATTCTGATTTTTCAATTAAAAGTGTAATTTCGAGTTAATTAATCAGTCCACTATGAATACTTAATTAATTAAAATTAAATAAGTCAGAGTTTAATTAACTTTCGATTTAGTCAGATAATTATTTAATTCAGTTTGATTAATTTATTGTAGGGTTCATCAATTACTAAAAATAACTTATCAAGTTCAATTAATTAACAATTAATTAATTTGGTTATGCACAAGTTTAATTATAAATTAATTAATTGACTAAGATTGATTAATTAACGGGGAAAACGAGGAAAATACATATGAGCATTTCTGTGATCTATTCGAGTGCCGATTTTGTTAAACGATGTCACTGACGTAGCAAACATAATTGTATTTGCCATTCCAGTTTTTTACTTAATTGAAATTCATGAGAATGCCAAAAATGGTCAAGCATGGCCAATAGACCTTACAGTAAGGCAACGCGCACAAGTTACATACATTCCATAGGCGCGTGGGCGTATTATACACACCAACAAACGCATTAGCCGGACACTTCAAGGCAGACCTGTACACTTTAAGGTCATATATGGGCGGCATCAAAGTCCTGGGGGTGCAAGATTTTTTCAAAGGTCAAAAAATAACCTTAAAAATGGTGGTATGGCGAAAAACACCATTTTTCAATGTTTCTCATCGAGCACTATCTATTGGCATCAAAAAATTGCGAAAAAACAAAAACTTCAAAAATTGAATTCTGAAGGGGTGTTTTGGTTTCTGAGGGTGCATACCTCCAAACATCCACGCCCAGGTATGTTAAAGTACCTCAAAGTGTCCGGCCGGACACTTTTAGATCCGGACACTTTAAGATACGACACCGGCATAAAGCTTGGATATCTGAAAGCCAACATACGTCTGATCTAAACCTCTCAAGATCTCTCCATTCGTATATCACGTTTAGGTCATATCAAAAGGCGCGACATAATCAGACAGTTCACGCACAAGATTCGTATTTTTGTTCTATAGCGTTTTATTTTTTATTGACTTTTCGACAGGTTAGCTGCAATACAAGAAAAAGGACCAGTCTCGTATTATAAATGAGTTGAGAAAAAATATTTCAAATATTTAATGTCGAGTCTGAACGATAAGCTTCGTGGAAGAACCGCTCGCCGCGTCGTTCCATTTTAGTTTTGAACTAATTTTCCGCTTTTAATACCTATCCATCCTTCTTTAGTTGTATGCGAAAAAATAAAAATAGTGTTGAACAAAAATTTGGGTTAGGAGGTACCTGCATATATTTGATTCATGTAAATGATTCTATTTCGGGAAAGTATAAAAACTGCTTACAACAACGTTTTTTCTTTTTTTTTCTTCAATTCTTAGTATTATCACTATCCGCTTATCATGCGCGCCAGTTCTTCCGATTCTCGTTTCTTAATATTTCCAGCCTTTTTCCTATTTTTCGTCATTGTGCCAAAAGAAGCTGTCGGTTTGATGTGCTACAATAATACAGGAATGGTGATCAAGAAAGGTCCAAGTGTGTTCGTGTTATATTAAATTTCCTAAATTAATCCATGTCTAACCTTCGTTGTGAATAAGTTTTTATTTCTGTCCTTTATATTAGATATACTATTAAGCTAAGACATCTCAGTAAAAGTTGCGTGATAAATAAGTAATCATTATCGATTTTTGTACTTCTATCGTGACCAGTCTTTAACGGGGAACAAATGATAAATCCATTTTCAATCATTTTTGTTCCACTAGCAAGTTTCTTCACCCGATTTCGTCAAATACATTAAAAAGAGTGGTCAATTGAAGCTTAAATTGCTGACAAAGCGTCAGGGCTTGTAATAATTAATTTAATCGGTAGTTTTATATTAATTGATTTTATAATAATTTTATTAATTTAATTTTAGTCGTGCTCATCAAAAATTTCCAGATGCCTTCAGCTAGAATAAAAGCTTTTGAGCATCAGGCCGGTGATACAGAGATTCTCATTTCAATAAGCAGAGTTGAGTTGTCCGTAATCAACTCCAAGCTGAGTCTGATCAAATTTAAGTTCACTTCATGTCTCATATGCTTCAAATCTATGTCAATATTTTCTAAAAACTTGCGATTTCATTATACAATGTTACACATGTCTAGGAAAGCATTAATACGAATTTGATCTAGTAATAAATGATCTGAGTTATTTAGAATTCACTCAGTCAGCTATCTTTATATGCATCTGATTTTATTTCTTTAATTGAATTAATTACATTTTTTCAGCGAGAAGAATGCCAGATTGTCGCTATTGTGCTCTTTACGCCGAACCGGACTTGAAGAACTTTTGCATGTTTGGCTTACCAGCTTCTGCCGAAAATATGGCAAACTACGATAAAATATTTAAGCCTTACTCGAACCCAAATGAATAGTTTCAATATAAAGTTTTGAGCCTATGCGTGTGTAGGAGGTTATAACTCTTTAAATGGCATTTTTTCAGAAATATTTGCTCTATTTCAACGCTAGATGGATCACAATTAGATTGAGATTAAATCAATTAGTACTTGACATTACATTTGAATTAAAACTGGAATTAAAATAGTCTGGCTTGAGCGCAAAATAAAGATTCTAGTTGCTTTTTTCCGTATTTGATTGATCACTTGACTCGGCTATCATTTACTTAATATGGTAGAAAATATATATCCTTCCTAATACTAGCTAGTAGGTACTACGCTCCTCGAAGACATGAATAAGGCGCATAAAGCAAAAGCACGAGCAATAATTATACGAGTTTCTTCACCCTACATACAATAGAGTTAACCCGACTACAGAATTTGGCTTTATCACTTAAAGACGTAGCCGCGTACCCCAATCACACAAATTCGCTTTTCACACTTGCCTTCTCTTCATTATTACTAACCTACCTATACATTCTTTGTACAACGTCATACACATGCGGAGCACTTTTGGCTTTAAAGCAAGCAGTTGCACACATCCATTGCTGTCACTTTTTGCGCGCGCTTTCAAAATAGTGAAACGTATATTAAGATCGGCGGCTGACGCCGTCGAAAAACCTTTCTTTGCTATGTAAGCTACAGTGAAATCTATGTTGTGACCTACATACAGTAAATAAGAAAGGGGGTTACTGTAGCCTCCGAAAACATTTACTGAAAAAGCTCTGAGATAAAATGAAACAGACTATACCTACATATAGTCTGATTCATTTAACTTTTAAGGTTTTCCTTGGATCGGGCAAGGTGGTTTGAAATTTCGATGCAGTAATGCGGGCAGAAGAATGGCAAACGTCTTCTTATGACTCTATATACTGTAGAATATAACAAATCTGGCGTAAGTTTATAGCAGTTTTGTGGACACTTTAAATTTTTTCAAAAAACCTCAAAGTTAAATGAAGCGGACTATAATAATCTGTTTTTTAAAACCTACCAGATATAATGCATGAAGTCGTTCTGAGATCGAATAACCCTGATTTTTACATTGCTCGAGTGCTACTATCTATAGATGGTCGATCCTGGCGGGTTAGTAGATCTATAGGAAGTCAGTTTTTTGGCCAAAATGACCTCGGAAATGGCATAATTTGCTAAAATAGCGTTAAACAATGCCAACACTTAAAGCACTCACGAGAATCAAGCGATTTTAATCTATTTTCCGTCACTTAAACTCAATTTTTCCGGAAATTTCTAAGTTTTTTCTGAGGGATTAGAAACCTCAAACCTCCGAACGTGCATTTACGCTCGCTTCCTACATACTTCGACGTACGAGATGGAAGAAATCGCATGTTACACTCACCTTTGCTTGAAGGGGTCGCGCGATGTCGTCGATGATCGCAGAAAATAGCCAAGGACTCTCCTTCAGCAGGTGACTCTTTGAATTGTTTCTTATGCCATCTTTGACTGAGAAAATCCCGAGAATTTTAAAACAGGCCAGATGTTTTCTTGGGGGGGGTTTGGGGCACACCTGGGCGTGGGGGGGGGGGGGTTTGGGGGGTATGCACCCCGAAACCAAAATACCCCCCCCCCCAGAAATCAAAAATACCCCCAGAATTCAATTTTTGAAAATTTTTTCGCTTTTTCGCAATTTTTTGATGCCAATGGATAGTGCTTGATGAGAAACGTCGAAAAATGGTGTTTTTATCACCATACCATCGTTTTTAAGGCCATTTTTTGACCTTCAAAAAATCTTGCACCCCCCCAGAAATTTCTTGCTGCCCACGTATGGTTTGGGGCTTCAAACCACCAGAATGGCGACTGATCCCCCTCAAAATGGCCGCGAACCCCATTTTAAGTAAAAGTTGCCAAAAAGTATAGTCCTTTTGAGCGTTTTTAGCTCATTTTTGGCTCAAAAAATCTAAAATTTTCGTGCTTCGTGCCATATACACATTTCTGAGCATATTTTGTTCAATGTATTAATTTTTTTTCGAATTTTTTGAAATTTTTTGTTTCTATGTTCTAGAAAAAACGAGCAATGTCTGAAACGTCAAAAACAGTGCTGTTGTCGTGCATCCTTTGTTCTTTAGCCCAAGAACGGCACTTTTTAAAATTTTCTGGGCGCTTGCTACCCATCCGTATTTCCCATGCTGTACATATATGAAACAGACTAAAACAGGACTATACATAGTTTTACTTTCCATGTCACGAATAAAAAGCAAATAGCCTCATAGGAAGCTGCTAAATGGGTACCCCTGCGTACATAAGTACTCACTCATACTGTTTGTTTCACATAAAATTGTAACTTCTGAGACGACTTACTACATATTTTGTAAAATACTTTTCGTTATGTGTTGAGTCTGTGTCCACTGATGTGTTGATGGAAATCAAATCTGCTTTGATTTGGTCAAAAAGTGGCTTCTGCAAGACAGTTTTAACAAGTAAAATCTTTACTGTACTTTAGGAAAAAACAGATTTTGAGAAGTTTTCAGCTAAAAAGCTAAACACCGTTTTCCCAGTGATTTGGTTGACATTATAGACCAGACCCAAAATTTTTTTCCACTTATTCCGACCTTTTTTCCACCTTTTGTTGTGAGGTCTAAAAACATTAAAAATAGAGCGCCTGGGTTGAAAAATCAGTGTTTTTTAAGTAGAAAATCCTATGTACACATGCAATAGCGGTGTTTGATGCACTTTTTGTACAAAAATTTCGCGCTCTCTACAAGAAATATCACGATCAGTATACATTATTTCTGTTGAAACTTGAATTTCCTTCGTTCAATGAAGCATTTTAGCCAATTCTGAAGTCACTTTTGACAATTAAAATTATAATTTATCGAATGTCGCGAAGCGCCAGAAAATTTTGAAATTTTAGCTTTCGTAAAACGCATTTTCGCATTACAAAAACTAACCAAATCTGTGCAGAAGGTAAGGATTTTCAATCGTAGTGAAGTCCTAGGACCAGATTGTCGATAAAAATGCTGTGATTGGCGCGACGCGGCTTAAACATTACTAACAAGTAAGAATGAAATCAATTCGGCGCGAAGCGCCGAAAATTTTTGCAGTTTTACCTCTCTAAAACGCATTTTTGCATTACAAAAACTAAGCAAAGTCCGTGCAGAAGATGAGAATTTTCAATCGTAGTGAAGTTCTAGACCACATTGTCGACAAAAATGCTGCAAATGGCGCGGCGCGGCTTAAAGATAATGAATGAATGAATGAAATAATTTATTACCGAAACGCGGCAATTACGAAGGATGTAAAAGTGTAATAAAAAGTACGGTCAAAGAATAAAAGCGTACAGCAAAAGGCAACGAGCGAGTCATGAAAATGACGATTTAAGCCCGCCCTATAATAAATTTGGATAAGTCGACATCAATTAATCTAGATTTGAATATATTTAAGCTAGGGAAAGAGACTACAAAATCAGGTAGGTGATTCCAAACAGAGATATACTTATAGAAAAAGTCAAATTTTTGTAAATTAGAACGGACAAGAGGAACAACCAGCTTGAAACGATTTGTGCAGCGAGTAGTATTTTGATTAAGCACAAAAAATCTGTCATGGAAAGACAAGATTTTTGACTAATAATTTGATACAAATAACAAGTAAAAATTCAGAAGTTTCACCTCTCTAAAACGCATTTTTGCATGACAAAAACTAACTAAAAACCGTGCAGAAGACAAGGATTTTCAATCGTAGTGAAGTTCTACACCAGATTGTCGACAAATATGCTGCAATTGGTGCGGCGCGGCTTAAAACATTAATAACAAGTAAAAATTAAATCAATTCGGCGCGAAGCGCCGAAAAATTTTTGATGTTTTTACCGCTCTAAAACGCATTTTCAGCATAACAAAAATTCTCCACAAAGGCCAACCAAGCCCAAAAATTTTTTCCATTCCCTAAAATTTTGGTTTACAAATAGACCAAAAAGTGGAAAAAACGGTGGTGCCAATGTCAAGTTGAGGTTTTCCCTAATTTTTTGTTTTTTGGAGGCCGTTGGAGGCATTTTTTGGCGATTGAGGTTTTTTTGCGCATGTGCTTAATAATTGGTTCGGGGGGGGTTAGGCAGTTTGAGGTGAAAATTAGGGGTTTTCTGACCAGAGCACTTGGCAAACCTGGCAGTGATCGACCGGGCACTCGGGCCCGGCCGGTCATAGCAGGCCCGGGCCTGGGCCCGGGCCCGGCTGAAAACCACCGGGCCTCAACCGGGACTCAAATAATTATCGTTAATATTTTAGACGTTTACTATTTCAGCTGTTGTCCATATTTCTTACGAATTTGCTAGCCTTTGATTCTATTTAAATCCATTTGCCTTACTTCTGCCCACCTGCTCATTATCATATACTTGTCAACTTCATATGTGTATTCATCTTCTATGCAACGCTTCAATCAGTAGGCGTAGCCAGAATTTTGGTTCGGGGGCATACACAAAAAATGTTGAAGTGACGTTATGTACCTATGATAAAATTGAGTTTTTCGACCTTTAGTAGTGTAGCCTTAAGCCTAGCTAATTTATGGGCTTCTGACAGTCAGAAATACAAAAATGTTAATCAGCGCAGAACGCCGGAAATTTTTGAAATTTTTACCGTTTTCATGTAGAATTTAATGGTCTATTGACAAACAGTTCGGAAATCATAAGAGGCGCAAAGCACCAAGGAATTCCAGTAATCCTCTACTGTCCTTAACATTTTGTAGCCTGTGAATACTAATATTCTGTGATATTTTGCCTGGTTTAGGCTATTAAACGCAATGCTGAAGCTTGCAAAAGAAAGAACAATAACCAGCAGCACCATGCGCTCGGAAAATTTTGACGTTTTAGCTCTTTAAACACAATTTATATCGCTAAAATCATACAGAACAGACAAATTAATTTCGGCGAACCCTTTTTCCTTTTCGTCCTCCCAAAACTCTCACTGCACATGTACAACAAGATTTTACGGCGGGGGAGGGGCTGCGGTGGCGCGCTCAATCGCCGCCTAGAAAGTTTTGTAAAAAAACACTTTAATGTTAAATACTATCGCTAAAATTTTCGCAAAATCGGCCAAATCTCGTATCAAAATTAAGCCCAAAACACTTAAAATTGATGAAGTCCTACATTGTACAAGATTTCTGAGCTGAAATGCGCTTTTCGACCTCTGCTAAGTATAAAGCGCTAGAAAGGGTGCTGCCAATAAGATATAAAAAAGATGTATCAATGACAATTTTGTTCTTATCGTTTTCAGGCCCATTTGTGGCCTTCTTATTAACAAGATATAATTCAGAAAACATAAAATGCGCAAAAACATGAGAAAATTTGGCCACTCCTTTCATTTAAAATAGGATTATGTGTCCTGTCCTTGTAAAGAAAGACAAACAAAGCAACAATAAATATAATAGAGACTCGAGGCAAGCGCTCGGAAATTTTTTGACGTTTTTGCCTTTTGAACTCAATTTTCTGGACACAATTATTACACTCGAAAAATCAACAAAATTTCTGAAAAACTTTGGGGGGGGCCTGTGCTCCCCAATGCCTCCTGGCTAAGCCTATGGCTTCAATACGTGGTCCTATCCTATACACTACACAATTTCAATTGACGTCAATGTACGCTATAGTTTGAGTTCTGAAATTCAAACAGCATATCTTCTATCCGACCATATCATAGTCGCTGTTATGTCTGAATGCAAAAATTTAATGCTCAATTTCCTTTAAATATCTACATGAAACCTTGTGATCTTTCATACTGTGTTTAGTTGCACGTGCATTTTAATACTGGAATTGCAGCTATTGTATTACAAAACTTTGTTCTTGCTTGAATGATGCTACCAAAATCCTTGCTAACTACTTAGTTTATTTTTTGAAAGATTGAATAATTAACAGAGCTTAGAATTCAAAAATCTTCTTGATACAGCAGTAAGCCTTGCGTTTGACAAATAACATGTAAAATCGGTCTAAATATGTATCTTATGCATAACATTATATTGGAAGCAAGGCATGTTGTTAGTATATAAGCCCGGGCCCAGGCCCGGTACCAAGCTCCGCAGCATAGCCCGGGCCCGGGACCGGGCCCTGTATTTTTTGAGCCCGGTCGATCACTGAAACCTGGTTTTGGCCCCAGTCAGGCCTCAAGGCTTCTTTTCTTTCCACTTTTTGCTTCATTGCGTCTGAATACAAATCTTGGATTATAGAAACTTTTAAGGCGTGATTAATGTTTTTTAAATATTTTAACAGGAATTCTAGGATCTAAGGATACAAGGGAGGAGCAGCTGAAAAAACCCGTGTGACGAATCTAGCCTAGGATCACCATTTTTTCCTAAGCGATTTGGTCCACATGTGAACCATACCATAGGCGTAGCCAGGATCTTTCCCAGTGGAGAGTCTGAAAATTTGTTATCCTAAAAAGTCGATTAAAACATAAAAATACACTCTAGGTGTGAAATAATGCCTTTTTTGGACTTTTCACATCTTCCTACAACAATTAGGATGCAAATTTAAAATTTTTTTGCCAAAAATTCATAATAGTTAATGCTCCACGCTTTGCAAGTTTTAATACGCGGGTACGACCTTAGATCAGAGAGAATTTAAGAGAAAACCTTTCTTTTGGGGCTGGGGGGTTGGGGGTGGTGCGCCCAAGCGGCAGTAATTATTTGCAGTCAACTCTAAATAATATAGCATACAATGTAATATTATTTGCAGTCAAAACCAACGGTCTAGACTGCAAGTAAGTTCAAATACAGTGTAATATTATTTGCAGTCAAAAACCAGCGGCTTAGACTGCAAATAATATTGCGCACCACAGTGTAATCCGTCAAAAACTAGCAGCCTAGACTGCAAATAATATTGTGCACAGTGCACCATTATTTACAGTCAAACGGGCGAGACCAATAAATCGAATACATTGTAATATTATTTGCTGTCAAAAAACCAGCAACCTTGACTGCAAATAATATAAAACAGTGTACTAAATTATTTGCAGCCTAGGTCGCTGGTTTTTGACCGCAAAGAATAATCAGACCGTATGTGATATTATTTGCAGTCAAGGTAGCTGGTTTTTGACTGCAAATAATATCTAACAGTGTATGTTATTATTTGCAGTCTGCGCCACTGGTTTTTGACTGCAAATAATATTACACTGTGTCCGAACTAATTTGTAGTCTAGGCTGCTGGTTTTTGACTGCAAACATAGTTTTACTATATCAAATCAATCAAGAATCAAAATTTATTCGTCATCAATGAAAGTAAAAAAATAAATGAAATGTTACATAAGAAATATAGTATAATTGCTTAAATAATACTACAATAATATTTGATGGACGCGGACACATAAAGGCAAACAAAGAATGCGCTTAATTACGGATCTTAAGAAAAATTAGCAGACTCAAGTTGTATCAATCTTATAAACACTTTCGATTTAGGAGCTTGTATAACTTGCTCAGGCAAAGAATTCCACAAAGAAACCACATGATTACAAAAATTGTATTATCTAATATTCAAATTCGATTTGTTAATTATTAGTTTACGAGAGTTTACTGCGCGATTTGACAACATATTGAAGATAAAAAATTCTTCAAAAGGCAAAGTCTGAAAATTGACTATGGAAAAGACCATGCTTAAATCAAAGTGAAGCTGCCGGACTTCAGTCACATCTTTTGGTATCTGAAAATCATCAATTTTGTAACAAAACTTTGGGTTCGACCTTCCCATCTGTGAAACAAAACATTTACTCAATGAGATCTCCAGCTGCCACTTATCAGCCCAACCTTTGATGTACGTCAAATCATTTTGTAAATCAGTAAAGTTCAAAGTTCAATTTAAATATTTAAAGTTCAATTTAAATATGCTAAATGGCTCAATTCTAGAATAGATAGAAGTAATAGAATTTAAATTAATGGGGATTTATTGTAGAATTTAAATTAATGGGGATTTATTGAAAGATTACACCGGTGAACTAATTCAAACTTTTTATTTGCATCAGAAACAAAATTAAGTGATTCTAAATCAGATTTTTACGCTGATCTCAAATCTAGCCTTAGAATTCCTGTAGCATGTCAAGTTTTGAGATGTTTGCATATTAAAATTTATGCAAATTATGATTTGTTTGTGTGTAAATATCAAATTTGGAAAGGCAAAGTGATCACAGTAATACAAAATCTTGAAACATTCTTACAGGATTCCCTACTAATTTTAAAACTCTTCCCATAGCTCATTTTACTCAGTTCTGTAAAATAAAATACATAATTTGCGTATTTCACACAGTGTAAAGTATAAAGCCTTGTCTGCCTGGTATGTGTGCCTCTGATTTTAAACACTTTCTTTATCAATTTTGAAGCGTTGATTTCGAAACCTGTTTTTTCTTTTGTGTTAGTTCATTTACTCCTTACAAAAAATTGCATTGGCGAAGTATTTTTATGATAGGAATTTATTGATGCAATTTAGAAATTCTACACTTAAATTTTCAACACAAATTGAACATTATAAAATTTTCTAAGGCTGCTGGACAATATGCAACCTTTAGGCCTTTCGGAGGAGAAAAATTGCCCCCTCTCATCCCTCCATACTTGAATATATGTATGTGTGCTATGTCTTGCCTTAATGACGGATGTGTTTTAGAGGTGGTTGGTCGGGATGTCGAAACCCGGTGCAACATTTGCTTCAGCTGCAAAGTATTAGATTAAAAAATTATTACGGGAATAGTTAATATTTTACAAAATAGTTTTATCACTACATTATGCCCCGGTTATTGCATTGCCGATCGGTTGGTTGCATTGGTGGTTCGTCCAAGACTTTGCTAGTAAAAAAACTAGATTCAAATCGTAGCAGACATTACGAGCCAACGTTGAATCAGCAAAGTAGGTCAAACAACAGGAGAGCAGTTTCATCGGCCTATATTTTTTTACCCACTGTTTCGGAGGGCGAACTTTTATCTTGGCCACAGAAAGTAAAGTCCGTGTTTGTCGAACCGCAAGGATCTGTAACCGATGAGTTGATTGAAACTAAGCTTCATCGCCAATGTGGACTGCCAGTTCCTGCTATTCTTAAGTATACCTAATTATCATGACTTGAATACATACGATTGTAAGCATAAATACTCGTATTTTTAAGAAAATTTCATGAATTATCGTTCACATGCTAAAGAATTTAATAAACTTACAAAGTTAAGATTACTTGAATTACGGTTTTTTCTCTGTATTAATATCTATATATATGTAACAACATGTGGGCGTGGGGTTTAGGGGTATTCAATCCCTAGAAGGCCGAATACCCCCAGAAACCAAATACCCTCCTGAATTCTATTTTTGAAATTTTTGCTCTTTTTTTGTAATTTTTTGAAGCTAATGGATAGTGCTCGATGAGAAACGTTGAAAATGTTTTTTCGCTATACCACTATTTTAAAGACCATTTTGAAAATCTTGGACACCCTCCCCCAAGAATTTCGATTCTGCCCACCTATGCCTAAAACTCGTTGCATTCAAGCACTTGGAGCGAAATACAAGACTTGGCAATCAAAATTTCTGACAAGAAATGCTGAAATATTAGAATTTCCGTGAAACGGATGCCACTAATCTCTGTCTCTGTCCAAAAAGGCCATTTTTTCAGCATCCTCGGCCAGGGCAAGGTCAAAAAAATGGCCGGGGCCGGGAAAAATTTAGTTTAATTCGTATTTTGTACAGAATGTGATACTGCCACTTATTTATTAATGGGCAAGTGTTGATTTTGAGAACTGTACTGATTCGACCATATGTATGCATCCTTGTTATATCTTTGCTATTCTTATTTATTAATGGGCAAGTGTTGATTTTGAGAACTGTACTGATTCGACCATATGTATGCATCCTTGTTATATCTTTACTATATACCCCCAACCCCCACGCCCAGGTATGACATGTCACCTTTTTTGTGTATAGGCACTACAATGGCTTTGCTCCAGAGATTTGGCAGGCTTCTTGTCCAATAAGAGACTTTAAAAGTTGTGTCTAGCAGTAGTGATCGACCGGGGCCCCGGCCCCGCCCCGGCCCCCCGGCCGGGGCAAGGTCAAAAAATGGCCGGGGCCGGGAAAAATTTAGTATAATTCGTATTTTGTACAGGCTGTGATACTGGCACTTATTTATCAATGAGCAAGTGTTAATTTTGAGAACTGTACTAATTAGACCATATACTTACTTAGTCCTTGTTATGACTTTGCTACTGTGTATAAATAAGCTTTTACTGGATAAATATTCAGGAAAATCTGCATGTTTTCGATTCCTTC
>JAVLUZ010000626.1:405000-416080 GCA_036768485.1 Mermis nigrescens | reverse complement strand
TAAAACGGGTACATCGAATTTTTTATTATCTATCTTTAAAAAAACCGCACGATACAGAAGTGTCCCAGTGTTGCTGTAGGGAGGGGGTGGACATAAAATTCGCACCTTGCTGTGATAAACATCTAAGAAAAAGGCCAAATATATTATAGGTACGCGCTAACGCGCTACCGATGAATAAACTAAATTTCAAAGCTTCAAACTGGCTGCATTCGATAGATAAAAGTCTCTTCTTTCCAAATGTGTAAAAAATTTTGGTCAAGTCCCACGTGCTCCGAGCGCTAAGGCAATTTGTTTACACCCTACTTTAATATTGTTTAAACGCCGATAGCGTCATATGTCCTGCCATCAATTTGCACCCTCTTTTGACGATATCCTGAAATTTTTGCACTCGGTAGGATGCGCATCTATTCTGGAGATTTAAAACTGTGCTTATTAATTTTTGTGACAGGATATATTGTAAAAATGTCAAAAAAGGATACCAACATACACAGTAATGTAATACAATGCGGAAACCATAGGGTTTATACAGTGAGGTGTAAACAAATCACCGTATTGCAGGTACCGCTTAAAGCTGGCTAAAATCTTTAACGTTGATCAAATAAAGACATGTTCACCACACATGGGCGTGGGGAGGGGTTTTGGTGGGGGTATGCACCCCCAGAAGTTGAAATACCCCCGCAGAAATCAAAATACCCCCCCAGAATTCAAATTTTGAAATTTTTTCGCTTTTCTAGCGATTTTTCGATGCCATTGGATAGTGCTCGATGAGAAACGTCGAAAAATGGTGTTTTTTTTCGTCATACGACCACTTTTAAGACCATTTTTTGACCTTTGAAAATTTTTTCACCCCACCCCAGAATTTCGGTGCTGCCCACCTATGATGTTCACCTATCTAATGCAGCTGGTCTTAAAATTTTATTTTAAGATCAGCCGATGTTATGACGTTTTAAAATATGTAGCCTTTTTTGTACAATGCAGGTTTTTAAAAAAATAAAAATCAATGTAAATAACAGAAAAATTGGTATGCTTGCTCATCACGGTTTCGAGTGTTGTATTGGTTTTAATATTTATTTTAGCAAAAGTATGCATAATACAATTTATGATTATACAGGCATTTAAAGCATTCTCACTTAAAGATGAAAAGTAATGACATGATTTCATTATTTCGCTTTTCCAAATCTATTTAGTGTTTTACTATTCCCAAGTTGTTTTCTTGAATATATTGAATTTCTAGTTTTTAGATGAATCTTTTTCTGTTTTTTTAGTCCAGTGAGGAAGCTACTCACGTCGGATTCATACCCTACACCCTAAAGACATTCAGCCTACCAGACGTTCATCTTATAGCGACGAAAGCGCAAAGGACTTGTTGCTCAATAATGTGATAGATAACTAAAGACAAAATGTTGCAAATTGTCAGTTTTACGAGATTTGAATTCAAGCAGCGAAAATAATTTTCAAAGCATTTTTGCACATCTCGCATGGTTTTTATTCAAGCATTCCTTTAGATCTGGCGATTTGCTTTTAAAGGCTGATTTAATTAAACAAACCAAAAAATTGTACGTAATGCAAACCTTATGTTTCCGTGTAATAAAAACCTCTATGTGCTTCAATTATATGCAATCGTGTAAAATATTTTGTTTCTATTAAAATGTATATTTTAGTGGCAGATGCAGATAAATGATGCAATGCAAGCGACTTATAGTTTTGGAAAAATATTGGCTATTTTTAAATGAAGCGGTACTAATGCTAAAACTGCTTTGTCTCCACCAAACAGGATCTTGAAAGTCGCTTGAAGCGATGAAGAGTGATGAAATAATCACAATGGTAAATTTTCCTGGAAAATGTGTACCCGGCACGGTAATATTTTATTCGAAAATCATAAATCTCAAAAATGCATATCAAACCATGCTAGAGATAATATACCTACTCGTACATAGGTAGAAATACGAAAGTAGAGGTTCACCTATATGTACCTATGTACATATGTTCGCACAGTATAAAGAATTTTAAATATCTATCCCAATAAGTTGAACTCTAAACCATTGATTGCGTCGCGAATCACACTGATCTTTCAAAGGAAGATCAATTATCCTAAATAATTTAGATGGGCACATATGTAGGATCTCAACTAACAATATGGTCACCAAAAATGGGCGCGGGATGAATAAAGACCCCCAGAATCCAGTATACCCGCACAGATTACGTTGGTCCCCTGAATTGAGTTTTCAGAATGTTTTTGTTGCAATTTTCGCCTATTCCACACCCGCGAAATTCGGTTGTTATTCATGTTAGTTTTATTTTGTATAAAAACAATCAATTTTTTGCCTTTTGCCTAACTTGTTTGCTGAAAAACAAAACAGTGAATATTTTTGTTAATCGCGCAGTAAAACGAAATTTTAAAATACCCAAAGCTGCACTCAATACAATTAAATACTTAATGCTGCTCAATAACAGGGACGGAAAAGTGATTGATGTGACTGAACTCGGGCTATTACTTAGCTATAAATTTAATACTTTTATGACTCAGCAAAAAGAAAGCAAAATTTTAAAGCTCAATTTCGATCGGGAACTTTTTTAAGCATTACTCGACACTAAATTCAAATGCTTGTTGCGAACAGATTTCTGAAAAGTTCTATACATACGTACATATTCAAAATGATTTTTCTCGTCTATTTTTTCAATCTGTGATTGATTAATTCTAATTTTATTTACGAAAGGCCATTTTGCTTTTTTATTCTATTGTGAACTGATCGTAAACAAAATCTTATTTTTTAGTAATCTTAAACTAGAGGCAACAAAACAAGTGGATTCGCAGCAAGAATAGCTAAAACGTATCCTAGTGCTGAATTCGCGACGCGAACGGAAACTGTTTGAACAGCTTTAAAGCTACTTTGAACAGCTTATTTATATCGCCGATAGAAGGCTATACGTTGGAATAAAATTTTCAAAATGTTAATCTTGACAAAATAGGCACAACACAACGTTCCTGTTGAATTTTTATGGAAATATATTCCTGGTCAAATGAAGTGTAAAAGGCTTAGTATCGTGATATGGGTAGGCAAGGCACGTTAAGTTTTATAACGTGATTCTCAATATTGATTCCAAGAAGTGAAGAGCGGTGTAGTTGGATTTGTTTAAACTTTTTTTACGCAAGTGCCAATTTGTGATAGTGTCTTAGACTTAAAAATTATAAGCATTTTTGAAATAATTTTTATTTATTAAGAAATTATGCTAAACCTTTGGTGGAACAAGGACAATGGTAGTAATTTAACTCCGACGCAAATCAAACAAGCCAACGAACACGTGCAATACATGCATACGAAACTAACGGATTTGGAACAGAGAATACGCGAGCAAACCGAATTGATGGCCCGCCGGGAACGACATCACGTTGAGAGTTATCAGCGTTTGGAAAATGAAAAGAATTTGGCGTTGGTGGGACTAAGGAGAGATTTGGAAAAATTGGAGGAAGGATACGCAAACTCGGAAAAGTTATTGCGAGAAAAGGACGTTACTATCGCTTTCTTGTTGCACAGGTGAGAACAATTATTATTAATCATTGCGAAGAAAGCTAACATCTCCAAAATAAGTTTTCTAACTTTCTGAGCATGATTTTTCAACAACAAAAGCTTCAAATGCGATTAGAAACCAATTTGATTTTTTCCAAGCAATTTGATCAAATTTTCTAAAATTTTTATTTACCCTTGCTGACGTCGAATTTTTTCTAAAACGGCATTGATAGTTTTGATGTGAATCGAACCTGACTTAATATATAAGCAGCACACTTCTCGTTAAAACGAATACTTCAGAGGAACTATTTGTTTACAATATCAGGTTATTAGATAGATATTTTTTGTCATAAAAATCAATCAACTGAACTTAAGGTGCAGCTA
The DNA here is from genome assembly GCA_036768485.1 of Mermis nigrescens. NCBI lineage: Eukaryota > Metazoa > Nematoda > Enoplea > Mermithida > Mermithidae > Mermis > Mermis nigrescens. The sequence continues at coordinate 412,187 of JAVLUZ010000626.1, read as the reverse complement.
TCTGGATGAGGCGGCCAGTTACGCTCCGCTGCTTGAGCAATTAGCTAATTGTCTAAAAAATGCCTTTGCCTCGCCGCCTCCTAAAGTAGTGACCGTCAGGCCAACGAGTCGAATTTTGGGCAGCCAGAATCCATCTAGTCAAAGCGACCTTGCAAAATCATCGAAAGATAAGGGCGAAAACCCGGGCGGAAATTCAGATTTTTGACTACATTGGAAAGTTATCAGTTTTATTAGAGACATTTATTTCTTTCCGGGTCTATTAATATCGAGCGTTATTTCAAAAATTGACGAGGCACGCTTCAAAACGGCCGTTCGGAATAAATTGTATTTGTTTATTTATTTATTTATTTTTATTTATTTATTTTTTATATTTACGCATAAGCTCATCTTAACAGCTCACTATATACCATCGCACTTGGTTTTTTCACTAAGTAGTTGCAATGGAAAAATATTGCTGAAATAGACGCTATTACTATATTTTTCTTCTCGGAAGTTGCTTCGAATGTTCGCTTATCCCATTGAGGAATTATTGATTGTTTAAGTTAATAGTGCAATGAATGTATTTTTACTATTAAATTTTCTGTGTTTTCTGTTGCCTACTTTTGAAGGGTAGGTACATAAGATGACAAATTTAGAGCATCTATATAATTACATTTAAATGTCTATTATAAGAAACAGAATACGAGATATAAAGAATTCTAATAAAATAGCGTACTATATTTCTCTGAATCATTTTATTTTCAAAGACGATTTAAATTTAGAGTGCACTTAAAATATCTGAGTGTACCCGAACCCCATTGAAAAATATACGATCGGTTCGTTTTTCAGTCACAAAGTAAGAGCTTGAAATACGCTGCCTGACGTGGACGTATGCAGTAATAATGCCTTTACAATACGGAAGAGCTAAAATTATGAAATAAATTGTATAGAAAATTTTTTATCCCTTCAACCATGTCATTATGGCCTTGGACAGCAAATAATGTTTTTTTCTTGGTTTTAGCTGTGTTTGTATTTACTGCTTCTAATGTTTTTTATTCTTTATTTTATTTTTCCGCAACTCTACATTGTTTCATGCGTTTCGAAGAGTTTCGTGCAACAGCTTCCAAATCATGGCTCGACAAGACTCTAACAAATCGTTTTTGACATTCAGAAAGATATTTTCGACATTGGTCTTAATCGTAAAAACAAGTGAAGCACGTGTAGTAGCAAGAATTTCATTGCGTACGCGTGGTTGAGCGATAAAAGTTTGAAGTCTAACCCAGAGAATCGAATTTTGAAGTTTTTCGTTTTTTTCGCGATTTTTTATGCTATTGATAGAACTCAACTTCAAAAAGTAGTGCTTTTTAACCCTACCATCAACTTGCTGCCTATTTCTGCACATAAAGAATTATAACTGACCTCAAAACATAGCTTTTAAAAAAGGGATCAAGTGCCGAATGCGGTAATTTGAATAAAATCGTGCAAACGATATTAAATGCTCAGGCTGTTTGCTCACTGCATTATAAAATGTCAAAATAAAGCGATAAAAACAGCTTTCGGCCCATAAAACTTATTGTTTCTTGAAATTTCAAGATTTTATTGCAAAATTCGTTTTTTGTTATTTCGTTTCGCGAAAAGATCACGACTATTCAGACCATTTTTATCTCTGAATATTCTTTCTTAGGTAGTTTAGCGTCAAAACAATTTGGATGTCTCTAAATATAAAGTTTACTACTTTTCACGAAACAATAAAATTATTTGTTGAGAAAATGTTGTTAAAAGCGTGAACTTAAAAGTTAACGTTAATTAATAGGATCAAAAGAGATACCATTTACGAATACGCATTTACCCTGTCATTTCAGAATCGTAAACAGACCAAAACGGAACTACAAAATTAATTTTCAGTACATGAGAATTATGCAAATATCTTACGCGTACATGTACATATTGTTGGCCATTTTTTGTAAAATTTTGTGGAGAACCACACAGAATAAACGACAAAATAAACGTTCCTCTTCTTGTAAAATCTAATGCATATTAACTTTATAAAATAGACATTTAGGTACCTATCTACCGTATAATATCCCTCCGTTCACCGTGAGTTAGGACGGCGTCCTAGAGAATCACTTTATTAGCATTTTTCTGATCTTCTTTAATTCTGTGTCTAACTTCGTCTAGCCTCGTTTTGGCCTCAATTACATCGTTTTAATGCTTTAGCTCTATGAGAAGTTATAGAGCAGCAAGAAATGAGTATTTTTTGGCCTATTTGCAGTGATATAACAAAAACTTAAAGTGAGAAAGTAGCATTAATAAACAACTTAGTGGTTTATTCCGTCCCAGCTTTTGAAATGCATCCCCTGCTAGTGTTTAGCACAACAGAAATCTACTTTTTCTTGCTATTGTATGGATGTTCACCAGTCGCCTATTCATGCATTGTAGGGATGCAACGGGTCCGGGTTTTTTGAATACCGGGTCCGGGTCCGCGTCTCAGTTTTTGCAGATAACGGGTCGGGTCTAGGCCTATAAAGTGAAATAACAGGTTCGGGTCCGTGTCAAATGCAAAAGATATAAATTTGGAAAAACTACTAAATCATGCACGTTTCGTAATAACTATACACATGTTATGAAAGCAGAAGGTAAGCAAACCTATGTTCAACTTTGTCATCTAAATGCAATAGAAGTACAAATTTACTGCAAAAATATGTCAAAGCGAAGCTAGACCATATATATGCACAAGGTCAGGGTCGGCAGGGGGAAATCTCAGGACTTCAAAGCTGTGAATTTAGTGTTCACAATTTTTCTATTTAAACGATGAAAGTAGTCGAAATTGCCAATAAAACGCCTTTTCCTTGTAATAATGCATTTTCGAGCATTTTTAGTCTACTCTGACTGCATTATGTCGCTGCTATTGCCAGACACATTAAAATTGATCACTTTTAAGCGTTTTCTGAGTAAATGCATATAAAAGTATCAATCTGGCGCGAAGCGCCGAAAACTTTTGACATTATTACTGCTTGTCCTAAAAAATGACGCAAAAAACATTCCGTCAGCTCAAAATCGCCGCACAGTACCTGGCTGGCTGACCCATTAGCGGGGGATAGTACCCATTTATCCCTGAGCATGTTTGAGCTCGACACCGTGATTAGTACAAGTACAAGAAATAGAATCTATAAAAGTTGAAGAAGCTAAAGTTGCATAATAATATGAAATATTTATGAGATACGAAAAAGGCAGTATTCTGACTTTCTCAAACCAGTTAAAAATAGTCTCGAAAATCCGTTATTTATGCGCAAAACAGCATTCCTTTGGCTATTTACAGTGCGAAGCTTTAATCAGACAGAATAAACTTGGATGTTCAGATGCGATTTCTAGAATATGTATGAATACTGATGATGATACATTTTCATCTAATATCATCAATCCGACCAAAATCGCGGCAAAATCTTAAGTTTTAAGCTCAAGGACGACTCTAGATGAGTGCGTTTGGAGCAAATATACATAAGCTATTGAGTGCCTCTGCGCGAAGCGCCGAAAATTTTTGTCAATGTCAGAAAAATTGGTGTTTTGATTGTATAATTATCTATTTCATCCGATTATGCACGGATGACAAAACGCCGGGCCCATCTCAAAAAAAAGTTGGGCAATAAGCTAAAGTATATCTCAGTCCACTTTGAACAATATACATATGTAGCGGCTCAAAATTTTGGGAGGGGTTCTCCGACCATATTTAGGGGGAGGGGTATATGACCTCCAAATTTTTTATCAAAAATGGCCAAAAAAACACCTAAATACGGCTAAAAATCGCAATTTCTTCCAGAAATCGGCGAGAGGGTCAAAAATTTTCTAAATTTTGGGAATGGGGGAACGACCTACTCTGGTTGGAGGGATCTATACATGTACAACTTAGGAATTCCGGGGGTTCAGGCCCAAATAATTTTGAAAAGTGCCTTTTTGGGCTAAAAAACGAAGGGTACACGTTAGGTGATAGGTGATGTAGCGGTGGTACCTCCTGTGAGACCCAAGCACGCAGGCTACAAGCCCATTGTGCTCCGCGGAATAGATTATCATCTCACCGAGTTATACCAGCAGTACCTCTTTAAGAGCCCTGTTGGATGGATACCAGCGGTATCACATAAGTGTCCCGCTGGAAAAATTAGCCAACTACACGAAGAAGGAACCCACAGTGCGTGGTTTCGAACCTCGTGCCCGCAACTTGTAGTTAGATCGTTAACCACTAAGCCACGGAGGCCAAAAAAGGGTACACGTTAAAAATATAGTTTTTTGACGTTTCAGACAATGCTCGTTCTTTCTAGAACATAAAACGTAAAAAATCTACAAAACAAAATTGAGAGATTGATTAAATTTAACAAAATATAGTCAAAAAATGTGTATATGGCGCGAAGCGCTGGAAATTTGAGATTTTTGAGTTAAAATGAGCTAAAACGCTGAAAAGAGCACACTTTCTGCAACTTCTACCAACTTTTACGAAAAATCGACAATTCTGGGATAAGTCGCAGTCATTTTTTGTGGGGTCAGTTGTCATTCTGGGTGGGTTGAAAACCCCCAAACCAACCTCCCCCCGAGAAAACGTCTGAAGGGATCCCTTCATCCCCTGATAAATGTCTGCTTTGGACGGAATGCTAATCAGAGCAGGGCCTGGCGAAATTCAAATATTCTGCGCTTACCTTTAAAAATATTATTTTCGGAACTAGTAAGAATGATTACGTTAGAACATCATGCATTCTTTGTGCTACAAATATCAATTTTGTGGAAATCGAACAAATTTTTCAGCTAAGAACTGTTTACTTCATTTCTCAAATTTCGTAGAAAATGAGCTTCTGTCAGAAACATTTCACAAAAGAATAAGTGACAAGTGAATACGACAGCGTTAGAGAAAAATTGAGACAGGATCAACAAGTGCGCTCAAATTTCTTTAACTGACATTTGATCCATAATGAGCTATAGTCTGTTTCATTTAACTTTGAGGTTTTCTCTCCAATATAATTCGCATGAATTAGGCTACAAAAATGGTTTGAAAACTTGATGCAGTTAAGCGGCTTAATCGTGGCAAAAGTCTCCCTATACGAAATGGGACAATTTGGCACCGCCAGTTTGGCGCCGCCGATGGCGCCAACCCAGTTTGGCGCCGCCGGTTTGGCGCCAAGACAGTTTGGCGCCGCTGTAGAGGAAGGATAAGAATTCCTGTGCAATATAGAAAACATTTTTTTAAATTTTTTCATGAATGTTATCACCGTGGAAGAAAGCAGATTTTAAACAGAAAAATTGCAACTTTTACGGGCATAATTCCTGAATAGAGTACCCGTGCTTTTCACAGCATGTACAAAGTATGTATCCTTTCTGGAGCATAACTGCTTACTCGCCCATTCAGAAAATTTTATGAAGAACATGATTCTTTCAATCCCTTTCTTCAAAAGATCGAAATTCATTTTGTACCTATTACATTCTGTAAGTAGAAAGCACGGGCCCTCTATTCCGAAATTATGCCACTTTTACGACTGAGTAAAATGTTACGGCGTGGTCGACAACTACAATTAATTCCACATGCAGGAGAAACACTATTTATTTCGTTTGGAAAAATATCTATGTCCGGATGAATTAATGTGTTTTTGACCGAAATTTTTAGCTATAGTCAAAGTCAACTTGCCACACATCTGTAGGTCACAAGTACTTTCTTTTGTATTTGTTAATTGCGCGTTGATTGCAAATACTGTCTTTGACATGATAGTGGAACTTTGCAAACTTACTGTAGTCTTTCGGATTTTGATGAGACCTCAAGACGTAAATGGCAGTGTACGCTCTGACGGCTTATCGTAAACATTTGCAGACGCCAAAAATCTCACCAAAAATCGAACCGACTATATGTCGCATTTCGTAAAGCTTTCACGTTTTTATTACTTTGCCATGGAGTATTTACAATAAGCGCGCGATTTAAAAGGCAACCGGCAGCGCCAAAACTGGTTGGCGCCAAACTGGCGGCAAGTCACAAACGGGTCGGCGCCAAACCGGTCTGGCGCCAAAACGGCGGTGCCAAACTGGAGGCGCCGAAATGTCGTAGATCCTCCCTATAACTCGGTGTACTGTAGAATATCACAACTATTGTGTTAGTTTAAAGCACTTTTGTAGGCACTTTAAATTTTTGTAAAAACCTCAAAGCTAAATGAAACGGACTATATATCACTGTTTATGCGCGTAGAATCTAAACTTTGCTCAACACTGATCGATTACTAATTAATCCAAAGTTTAAAGTGTCCAGCGCGCTTATAGCTGAAAAAGTTGATTTTGCAATAACCTTATTTACAGCAAAATTAGAAAAATTGGAAAAAATTTATTACCCATTACCCGTTATTTTTTTCAAGAAAAATTTACAAGGTCCAGGTCAATTTCAATATCGGGTCCGGGTCAAAAAAGAGCCAGGTAAAAGCGGGTTCGGTCCGGGTACCCGTTGGTACTAGGTAAAGTATATATATTAGGTACCAACGGGTACCCGGACCGAACTATATATATTGGTACTAGGTAAAATATATATATATTATAAAGTACATATATTAGGTATATATATTAGTAAAGTATATATATTATTATTAAAGTACTATATTAGGTACCCAATCCTAATGCATTAAAATAGTTTTTGTGTCTGTAACTCTTTCAAAAATAATTTTCATAAAAAGTAACACACATATATATATATATATATATATATATATATATATATATATATATATATATATATATATATATATATATATATATATATATATATATATATATATATATATATATATATATATATATATATTTAAAAAGAGCATAAAAATTGTATAAAATGAAAATACTGATTGGCAGAGTATGCTAAGAAGGTGTAGCTCAACAAAGATGAGGACGGCGTCAATTCGCGGTTCCTTCGACTGCAAAAGCATAATGGTAAACGGAGGGATATTGCAAATAGTTCTTATAATGCGGAAATCGAGATGAAATACCGGGTTTCTATAAGTATTGCGGATCACTCATTGAAAAATGACGAAAATCGATATATTGATCTCCTGAAGTCGAGCTAAAAAGCGATCTTAGGTCGCTAAGTGCAGCACTTTCAATAAAACAAAAAGTTTTTCAAAGTTTAAATGTACCTATTACGAGTTTGACTACGTAATTAGTCCATTGGAATAATTTGGATTTTTGCACAACAATAT